>PVLA01002136.1:0-292154 GCA_004027455.1 Hydrochoerus hydrochaeris
GAAATCACTAGTTGATAAATTACATATTGTCCTCTTAGAAATAGTTGCTCAAGTTACAAAATTAAAGCATACAAAGTAGATAGTCTAACAGTGAGAGTGTAAACAGCTACACATGCATGAATCTTTGCATGTATTTCTATACTTTCTGTATTAGAGGGAAGAACAAAATTTAGCAAGACAAAACAAAACAAATTCTTATAAAAACATGAAACCAAAAAGTTGTGTAAAACCATAGTACAAGGTGATCTACAATGATTACTGTGTTCTTTCTTATTACCTTCAATAGAATGTCTACATCATCAGGCGTAATTGAATATAGCAGTATAATTGAGTATATCTGTAAATAATAATAGCAGTAAAAATAAAACATTGTAGACAGTATAAAACTTCAAAGGCAGGTAATAATCAAACCAGAATGGATATTCTAGTGGATCTTGACATCTTAAGTGCAGTTGCCTATACTCTCAGACTTGCAATTATCAATCATAACAGCTTTGAATAAAATCTATCAATACAAAACCACAATCAAACAAACCAGATTCAATTACGATCAATCATTGTAAAACAGTGTAGGTTTTACAGAGCTTTAGATTAAGTTAATAGGAAATTAAGGATGATTACTGTACTATATCCTGTTATTTTCAGGATTACTGTCTGTGCCCTCAAATCTAGTACAGGTAAAATGACTGGAACAGAATATATTACATCTAAGCAGAGTAGTGTGAGTAATGTGGGTTTTAAAATCCTGGTGCACTATTAACAATATAGAGTATTAAGGCCATCTATGTTAGAGTTTCTAGTTATCCTTCTCTGCCTCATTTCTGCCATGCTATTTTCTTGCCTTTGTTTGTCTAGTTTTCTCCTTCATTCTACTGCCTGCACTGCTCATTGAGGCCTTTTTGCCCCTGTTCCTAAAATCCTGGTATTTTTTTTCTCTCTCTCTCTCTAGAATGTCCTTCAGTATTCTCTGCTGCGTTGGATTGGTGGTCACAAATTCCCCCAGTTCCTCTTTGTCATGGAAGCATCTTGTTTCTCCATCAACTTCTAGTGACAGTTTTGCAGGATACATCAATCTGGGCTGGAGGTTATTCTCTTTCAGTGCATGGAATACTTCACTCCAAACTCCTCTTGATCTAATGGTCTGTGTTGAGAAGTCAACCGTGATTCTGATGGGCTTACCTTTATAGGCAATCTGTTTCTTTTCTCTGACGGCTTTTAATATTCTGTTTTTATACTGAATTTCTGGCATTTTGATTATTGTATGTCTGGGTGTAGATCTGTTTTGGTTGTAGGTGGCTGGAGTTCTGTATGCCTCACACAACTGAATGTCATTTTCTTTTCCCATGCTTGGGAAGTTTTCCTTAATTATTTCAGTGAATAGCCTTTATAACTCCCCTGAATGTATTCCTGCTTCTTCGTTCACATTTCTTATTCTTAAATTGTAGATTTTCTTGTCATCTTCTAGCCTTTGTATTGTTACTGCCTGTTTCCTTGTTATTTTTAGGAGATCTTTCCTTTCATGATCACACATTGCAAACTTGTCTTCAAGTTTTGATGGTCTATCCTTAGTTTCTTTTAAGGAGTTTTGCCAGCTTTCAATGGAGTTTTTAATTTCCTGATAGTCTCTTTGAAACTGCTTCATGTATTCTATATTTTCTTTATATTCTTTATTGAATGTTTCTCTCCTTTTTTTGTGTTCCTCCCTTCTTCCGTCTGTATCATCCTGAGAGATGCTTCCTGAGAGCATTTCATTACTCTACTCATGTCTTGCTTTACCTGATTTAATATTTCAGTTTTGAGCTCGTTTACAAGGTCCTGAAGATATCTCTTAATGTCCATTGAAGCCATGTCTGATGTATGTTTGCTGCCCTCAGTCTCGCTTGTTTTTCTCCTCTCCTGGATCAGTGTTCTCAGGGTTCTGGGCGAGGGGCCTCCTCCTGCCTCTCTCTCCTGTCATGGCCCTGGCTTCCTCCACACAGGTTACAGTGTAGGTCCCAGCCCCCTTCCCTGTTGGCTGCAGTTAGTCTGAAGCACACTGGTGAGGGAACTCTGCCCTCTCCTGCATGCTCTTGTCACTGAAGTGTAAGCAGGCTGCGTACGCCTGCCCCTCCCCACCAGACCAGCTGAACTTCAGGGGCCTTTCACCCAGTTAGTGCATGCTAGGCGCAGTGAATCAATTTGGGACCACTCATTGGGTCCCAGTCAGGGGCGTGGCCCAGTCCAAGCAAATCCCACGAATCTGCTCTGGGGAGAGAGCAACCAACTGAAGTCACTATCACTCCCTGTTCAGGCTCCTCCTGCCCAATTCCAACATGTTGCCCATTTGGTCATGCCCCTCCCATGTGTGGGGGGGTCTCATTCCCAGCACTGACCGTGAATTAATGAAAGTCCTTTCACTGGCTCCACTCTCCATTGGGCTCACCAACCCTCAACCTCAGCACTGAAGTTCTTTCTGCGAGTGGTGGTGGGAATGAGTCTGGGTGGCTCTGCTGGCTGGCATGGATCCAAGCTGGTGCACACTTGCCAGGTCACCATGAAAACACTGTGTCCCGCAATCTCCAGCTGTCTCAGTTGTAGTCCCAAAGTATTTGATGAGTTTTTTATGTTTTAATTTCTTCCTGTGTCAGGAGGATCCATCTTCCCCTGTCTGGGTCTCTCCAGGGTGCTTTATTCTGGCATATGAGTTGTTTCTCCCAGGAGGCTTTGTATTTTGTTGCTCATTGATCAACCATCTTGTCTTCTCCCCTCTTTGCATAGTCTTGCAACTGTTGAATTTTTATTTCAAGATTCCTTGTTATTTTTTAAAAGATCTTTCCTTTCCTGTTCACAAGCTGCAATCTTGTCATTGAGGTCTGAAAATCTATCTTCACATTCATTCAGGCAGTTTTTCCAGCTTTCAATGGAATTTTTGATTTCTTGGGTATATCTTTGAATATTTTATGCATTCTAATTCTCTCTTATATTGTTCATTCAAGGTTTCCATTGTTTTACAGTGCTCTCCTATTTTTTAACTATGTCTTCTTTAGATGTGTTTGACATTTCTTTCATTGTGTTTATCATTTCTTGTTTCACCTGGGAAATTATTTCTGATCTGATTTCCTTTACAGCTTTGTGGAGTTCTTTACTTAAGTTGCTGTGATTTCAGAAGTTTCAGGTGTGTGACTTACACTTTCTTCTGTGTCCATGTCTCCTAGGCTTGTTTGGGATGAGCTGGAGGTTTGAGATTGAATTTTGCTCTTTGATTTTGTCATTTTCCTATATTCCCCTGGGACACCCAATTGCAAAATCTCATTTGCTCCCTGGGTTGAAAATGGTTGTGTACTGGAAGGGGTTTCCAAGATGAGTTGGGGTTGTTTGACAAGCTTTATTGGGTCCCAAGTGGCTCTTGGAGTCTCCTTCAATGGGTGGAGTACACTGGGCGGACCTTCAGCATGCCTCACACAGCACACCGATGGTCTCTTGCTGATTAGGGTCACTAGGCAGAGCCCTACCAGGTCCTGAGTGACCACCACATCTGTACGGCTAGGTGGAGTACATTGTCAAGATCTTCAGCTAATGCCAAGTGGTACACTGAAGCTCCTTGGCTGCTTTGGGTCACTTAGTAGGGCCCTACCCAGTTTAGAGTGGTGCACCAAGGCTCTCTGGCTGCTTGGGCCACTGGGCAGGGCCTTGCCAGATTCTGAGCAGCACACCAAGTCTTCATGGCTGTGTGGAGTATGCTGTGCAAGCCTTCAGCTTGTGCCACTTGTGCACCAAGCTCCCCATTTACTTAGGGTCCAGCTTTATATATCACAAATAAAAACATTTCAGTGAATGAATTACTAATGCTGTCCAAACGGCAAATAGCTATGAAGCAGTGATCCAGAAGAAATGAGCAAGATGTACAAAAGTTCATCTGTAGAATGCACTTATTCACACAGAACATGCTATAAATTTGAAAGATTCAGCTGATGGCCAAAATAGTTGGCCATTTTTTTATATTAATCAATGATCTTTTTGGCTAAAGATAATATATCATCCTTAATAATTTGTATGTGTTTTCCATGCTTTTCACAGAATTATGTAAAACAGAACTGATGCATTTGGGATAGATTATTTGAATATAAATAAATGCCAAATGAATTGGAAAAGATATTGCAAAGGGGATGACTGTAGCCAGATTCTGGCATAAACATATGGCACTAAAATTGTGACATTTCACAGTGATTGAACTAGAGGACAAAAATGCAGAGAAAACTAAGATGTCAGAATAGAAGGGGGTTGGCTGATCAGATGCTCATTTCTTAGCCAGTAGAGCCCAAGAGATAGCAGGTTTTAAGAAATTCTTTTTGTCACATTACAGTGACAAAAGTGAAAAATTGTCTAAACATTACAGTGCTGAACACCCGCTTCCTGCTTAAGAATGAAAATCCTGTGCACACGTGATCAACCATGTAAACCCCAGACTGAAGTTGATGGAAAGAATGCTGAAAAAGCACGACAAGTCATGGCAGTGGTATCCTTGATGTTGTCTGTGTTCAGATGGTTGCACACTTCTTGGTCTGTCTGGAAGACATTTTGCCAAAAACATACTAACAACACTAGAGAAACAATCCAAGTCCCTGAAAAGCTTGCTGCTCACATAGTGACAAGGATGACAAGAAAATCTAGAGAGAAATGTTACATTTTTGTGTAGAGTATGATGTTCCTCCTTGTGTTCTTCTGTGCTTTGATATTTATTAAATGAAATTAATTATTAAATACTAGTTATCATATGCATTTCAGTTTAGGATTAGACACAATTTCTGTTTAGAAATAACTCCAAGAACAGCTTTCATATTTCATTTTCACATTGAAAACCAGTCAGATTTACATTAGCCTCAGAGAGCATTCATGTAAAATTAAATGAATTCTTGCAAGGAGCTGCATTTTTCTTTTAGTAAACAGAAATTGAGCCTACTGGCATGTCTATGGGCCACGAGGCCTTGACACTGAAAAGGATTGTGAGTCCAGTCCTATCATCTCTTTATCTCCTAGTTGGGAAGGGGACACATGCCTGTGATTCCAGCACTCTGGGAGGCTGAGGTAGGAGAATCACAAGTGGGAGCCCACTCTGAGAGACTTAGAAACTTAGCAAGACCCTGTCTCAAAAAAATCAAAACTGCATTTGCTCTGACAGATGCTCCAAATAATAGGGCTATATGTAAAGAAGCACACATCCAGTATTTAATTTTAACTTTAAGAATATGATGAATATACACCTCTTTAAAATGGTTCTTTATATTGTCAAGTAGTAAGAGTCTTTATTCTGAATGCTAAGCTCTTATTTGACTTATGATTTATAGGTATTTTCTCCTATTATGTAAGTTTATTTTTTTTACTTTTTTAATGGTGTCATTAGAAAGAAACAATTTTAAATTTTAATTCTGATGAATTGAAAATTATTTTTATTGTTTTTATTTTTGGTGTCACATGAGAAATATTTTAAATAATATCTTTGCAAAAATTTAAGTGACAATTTTACAAGAATGAATATGAGATACAACTGTGCATTTGTAAGAATTTAACATAACTTAAAAGTCTAGATACCTTTATAGTTTTTTCTGAAAAGTAGAAATATGTTTTAAGATCCATCTTTTTTACTTTGTTTTTTATATGGGCTACATTCTAATTGCAAATATAGCATGTATTATTTTGACATATATTTTAAAGAATTTTTACACAGGTAAAAATAATCAACAATAGATGTTTCATGTTACACATTTGCATAAATAGCTTATGTGCCAAATTTATTATAGTGTGGATTTGCCTCAACATTCATATTTTTTAGACATTCATGTTTAGTCATATAGGTCACTCGATTTTCACTCTGGTATAGAGTTAAATTATATAAATGTTATTTTCTATAGATGTAAAAGTAGAGTGCTTTCAATTTTTATTTTTTTATATGCTTTGATATCTTTGTATTTATCTCTTACTGCTAAATGGAATAGTTTTTAATCCCACTTACATATAAACAACATTATCAAATGGAATAGTACACTTAAAAACTGTACTATGAGTTTCTACTTCATTGTAATAATTTGCATATAATCAGAAAATTATACTTATTCCTACTTATTCATCAATAAGTTGTCAGATTTACTAATTTTACCAAGATAATAAGCTATCTCATTAATGTTTAAATTTCTGTTTATTAGTAAAATTGTTTTTCATATTTACTGACTTACAGATTTCTTATGCTATGACATTGCTGTTAACTTCATTTGACTATTCCTCTTTTGCTTTTGTTTTTCTCTTGATGTTTATTTTTCCACTGTTAAAATTTCTAATGTATTCCTCATGTTAACACAGGTTACCTACATTTTAAGTTTTATAGTATATTTTTCTGAGTAGAATTTTAAATTTTAATGTAATTGAATTTATCATACCTTACCTTTAAGATTTATTCTTCTTGTGTCATATTTTAAAGTCATTCCCTACTCCAAATTCATAAAAGTATCTTCTTATATTACTCTTGAAATTTTGAAAGATTTCATTTTGTGTTTAAATTATTAAGCCATCTTGATTTGATTCTTGCATACAGTGTCAGGTATTCAACTTAATCTTTCCATAGACATAGCCAACTATCCCAATATTATTAAATATTACAGTTTATCATTGTTCATCTTGACTGGTATATAATGCAATTTCATTTATATAATAAATTCTCTCTCATGAATCATGTTTTCCAATATTTTCTTCAATGTCTTTTACTAGATCTATTCCTGGGTTTCTTGTACGTTACATTGCTCCTATAAATATCATCTTATTTCTATTTCATTTTTAGTAGGCTTTGCTATTAATGTTTTGTGCTGGCTATATGCTTGAAGAGTTACCTGAGTTTTTAAAAGTTTCCTCCTGAAGAATTTAGTAATAATTCTAAGGGTCTAAGTAAGTACTAAGGGTCTCTGAATGCAAAAACTTGAAATAATTGACAGAAAATACCATAATATTATCTTCATAGAGAAATATTTTATCTCTTTATAGAACACTGGTTGATAGTGTTAGCTTTAGAACTATGAGGATTTCATTCCATAATGTTGTGAACTTTGTTTTGGATATTAAGAGGCTACTGATAATCAAACTATTGTTGGTTTTGTTTTTATGCTTATGCAGTTTTCTTTTCTTGTAACAATGGTATTTTTCTTTCTTTGCCTTTGTCTGTAGTATCACTAAAATATGACCAAAGTGAAATTTCATTTTAATTTTTATATTCAGAACATTTTTAAGCTAATTTGATTTTAGGATTTACTTTTTATTAATTGTGAAAAATTGTCTCTTCAAATTATTTTGATAGATGAAGACTTTTAGCCTTCTGTCCATGTTTTTGATCTGTTTCTTTAAAAAATTTTGTTACTGTATGTTTGACATCTTGGGATATTCATTCACTTATAAATCACATTTTGATCCTTATTATTTCCCTTCCCCTCTCCTCCCTTCTCTTTCCCCCCAATTCCAGATTGCCTTTCCACCTACAAAGTCTCCCTGTTTACTACTGTCTTTCTTTTATTTTGCTCTTTAAATTACTTATTTTTCAAGTTCCTCATATAAGACAAACTATGTGCTATTTAACTTTGTATGTCCGATTTTACTTCCTCTTGTGAACTACTAATCCCTTTTTTGTATTTTTTCTTCCAACTTCTTATGCTGCTTTTGGAGTAATTTCTCCATTTTCTTCTTCTCTCTTCTCTTTCTTCTCTTTCTTCTCTCTCTCTCTCTCTCTCTCTCTCTCTCTCTCTCTCTCTCTCTCTCTCTCTCTCTCTCTCACACCAGGAATCAAACTCAGCACCTTGTACTTGTCAGGCAGGTGCCTATGCCACTAAGCTATATCCCCGGCCTTCATATATTCTTTTCTAATGGACTGATCATCTCTTCATCTTTCTAATTTCCTAAACTAATCTGTCAAACGCTTTTTTTCTACTGACACATTTTTTATTTCTGGAACTTCTCTTTATATTTTCTCAAAACATTCTGTTTTTTATTTATAAGGTTGCAGTTTCCTTGTGACTTGTATTATTTTATTTATCATTCAGTTGTTTTAACATATTGTTGTTTACATATGATACAGTATTGTTTCATAATCCTAAGCTCTAGAGGTGCTAATCCTTTAATGTGTTGTACCTGCTCACATTCATTTATAGTGAATTTTTGCATTTTTGGTCATATGCAGCACTTCACTAAGAATAGTATTTCCTTTGACAAACTTAAAGTTTGAGCTGTAAAACTATTTCTGGGGAATATTTTCTATTTACTTTACTGAAAAATATCTTGAGAACAGTTTATACACAATGTATTCACTAAAGAACATCTTATCATTCAGGTGATGCAAATTTCAACTCTACCCCTGCCTGTTCTCAGTGGTTTTTGTTTTTTATTCCATCTAGACCCTTTGTGGCTTCATCCTCCAGTAACTGGAGATTTTTAATAAGCCACTGGAGATTTTTAATAAGCTTTTTGATGAAAAGGATTTAGACAAAATCTCAGTACTCTCTCTATACCCTTCAAGAGTTCAAGGTCGTATCTTGTTCTCATTGGACATTAAAACCTCAGGTTCTGGCTTCCAGGCTCTGATCTTACATAAAAATCCAAGTTTTTCCTAAACTTACTGTGATGAAAGATTCTGACCTTACAGAGCTGATTTTCTGTTTACTCTACTTTTGTCACTTGGGGATAACTTTCGTTTAGGTTCTTTCACATATTTCATATTTTATCTGTATTAATGCAGCATTTCCACATTATCTGAAAAGTTTGATGTCAGTGTCAATTCATTTAGTTCTAATTAAAAGAGCAAAAATAAAGCCGTAAGACATGCTTAATTTCTCCATTTTAAAAAATTGTAACTATCTCTTTGTAATGTTCTTGGTCAATTTTTTAGAAACATAAGGAAAATTTAAAACAAGGGGTAATCTATATTAATGTCAATTTATTTAATAAATTGTTCCCACCCCTCTGATTCAATTTTAAAGTATAATATGCTCATCTTTCTATATCCATGGTTTTCATATCCATAAATTAGACTGAATCAACCACAGATAGAAAATATTTAGAAGAATATTTCTCAAACAGATATTTCACAAATACAGATATTTTCTTTTTTTTCTCTTGACCCAGAGAAACAGATTTATATAGCATTTACTTTGTTTTCTGAGTTACTTTCTTATTTCTGATAAAATTCTCAATACTCACAACTTTAAAAATGAGAGTTTTCTCAGATTACAAGACATAGGCATGAAAAAATGGTCAAACAATGAAAGCACAGCTGTTCTTTTTGGTGAACTAACAGAAGTTAGTATAATTATCATATCTATAGATCTATATATTTATATATAGATCTATTTCCCTCTTCCCAGTTGTTCTTTCCTTTTGAGCAGTTTTGTCCTCTTTCACTTTCATATCTATGGTACATTTTGGATCTTGGTTACTTTTTCAGTTTTTTACACTACTACCTTGAAGATAACAATATGCAATATATTAACCATTGTTAATCTCCTATTGTTTTGTTTCAAAATTCATTATCATCATTTTTGTTCTTTTTTATTTTAAAATTTTAAAAAATTGAGACTATAAATGTCCTAATGTAAAAAGTTACTGAAGAAAAATAATAAAAAAGCAAAGTATAAAATAGTTTTAAAAAATGAGAGGCTTAATTTTCTCACAGTTTCAGTCTGTGATCAGTTGGCTCCAAGGCAAGACACACTGTGAAGAAGGGCTTAGTGGAAGAAAACTGCTTAGTTTATGGTGGTAGGAAAGTAGAGCAGGTGAGGAGAGTAAGAGCAGAAGGTGCAAGAAGCAGAACACAGGCCCCAAGACCACAACCCACCCAGACGTACTTAGGAGTATGCTCAGTCAGTACCCTGGGCAGATCCCAAAGCCAATCAAATTGGTGTTCTACCCTAACTACTGTAATGGGAGTAGGTATTATAAGTACTTTAGAGATGATTTGAAGTATCAAATCAGGGGGAATTGTGTAGTTTATCTGCAAACACTATGCCATTTTATATAAATAATTTGAACATTCAAAGATGCTGGTATTCATGCATTTTGGTACAGTATCTCTGTAGGATTCTGGAACCAATTCCCCATGAAGGATAAGAATGACTGCACTACATTAGTTGGGGCTAAAAATTCCATAGAATTCTGTTAGCAAAATCATTGTAACTATATTTACTTTTCCTAAAATTTCTAAGTTTTGGTTTATATTGGTCTTGGTAAACTTTCCCTTTTGAAGGACAAATATGTGAGACCACAACATACAGGAGGTGTAGCTTATTTGACTCATGATTTCAAAGCAGTCAATCCATTATCAGCTGGTATAAAAGCATAAACATCATTGCAGAAGGGTGTGTGGAAGAAAACTGCTTAGTTCATGGAAACTGGCAGGCAAAACAGGAAAAAGTGTGAAGGAAAGGGTGAGGAACCAGATATAGTACTCAAGGTCACACCTCTATGACCAACTCAGACACAAGCAAAAGTGTGTTTCCTAATCCCCCAGGTCACTCTTAATCCAATCATGTTGACAATTAAGGTTAGTCATCAGTTCCATGCTTTGTCAACCTGACACCTAATTTATTCTTAAACAATACTTGATTTCCAAATAAAGACAATAAGTTAAAATTTTCCCTAACATGATACAACTGTCTTCAATACAGCTGCAATAAACCCTTCCTCCACATCTCAAAAGTTCTAGCATTGCTCAAAAGTTCAAGAGTCAGTTCTCTTATGGGACTCAAGGAAAATTCTGTTCTGCGGAGTCCCAAAATAATAAAAAAAGTCAGTTACACTATTTCAAGATATAATGGCACTAAAAATGATAAATGATAATCATAGACTCTTCAGGCTTCCGTTACTAGACTCAGCCTCCTGGCACAGACTTGCCTGGAACACTGCAGTGAACTCAGACTAAAGTCTCCAGTGTGCAGACACCCTCATCTGCCTCTGTGGGTGACCGACCATCATAAGACAATCTTGTAATTTCTTACATTTGTACATCTTGGGTTATATCTGTTTTTCTAGTAAAACAATGACTGATTCAATGGCTCTAGTGGTCTCTGAGCGTCTAGATGACTGTATATGATAAAATGAACCCCAAGAAACCAACTACCTGGGTAAATTTTCTTGAGCAGAGGGCCCAAGGACTCTAGTCTCAAATAGAGATTACTTACACTCCTGTTTTCAATGGGCAGGATCTTAATGATTCCTGAGATGCCTTTGGGGCAGCTTTCTTCTGTCCCAGTTTAAAGTACTTGGTATGTTTTGAAAGGCACTAATCTTAGCAGTCACAGCTCCTTTGACTCCAAATTTGTATTTGGTTCTTTTCCGGTCAAAACTTCAGTTTTCAAATCCTTTACCTCCTGATCTTTAAATCTAACTAAAATCAGCTGGTGTTACCTATGCCATAGGTAACTCCTGTGTGTTCCTAACTTTGCCTTTTTAAAGTTTTAATGCCCTATATGTGATATGCTGAACAATCATGCAATTCTATTGTGCTGAATAAGCAGCAGGGAGAGATTTATCACCGAATCATTCCATTTGTTTGGTGTTCAAAAATCTTATTAGTCTCATTTGTACATGTTTATTTTACTTTATTTCTTTTTCCCACCTATAATAAAAAATAAACAGTTTATAAATAATCTGAATGCAGTAGGTTTAGTGTAAATCTCAAATACTCATTCCAAAGAGGAAACTGCACAATGCCATTTTACAAACTCTGAACAGAAAGTGTTTATTACCTTTCTGTGCCTGCAAGGAAAGCCAATGTACTCGAATCTCAAAAATCTTTTGGTACAGACTTATGCTTTTAGCAAGTTGAGATAAATCAATTGCATATTTTCTTTTGTAAGGGAAACTTTTACCTGATTCTCTCAACATTATTAATTTCCTCTCAAATTGTGAATTGTTCCATCAGTGAAAAAGGAAGCATTTAATAAGGAAATGTTAGCAGTATTCAATCTCATTAACTTCTGATTCCTTTTTTTTCTTGGTGAAATATGTTTTCATTCAACAAATTGTAATTACTCACCATCTACATGTACCAGGTATATTATAGGATATCAAGGTGGATCAGGAATGGCCTATGATCTGAAAAAGCTTAGCTCTAATGATGACCACAATGTAGACATCCAAAGAAACAGCATTAAATGACCAAACCTATCATTTGGAATACTGTAATCAAAACAAAAATGTTTATGTTCTGGTTGTTCACTGGGTATCTTTGTCTTGTACAGTGATGAACCAACTATTATCTAAATGTGTCATTCATAGCTTTGTTTCTCATTAAATATAAGGAATCTAACTCTTAAAATGAACTCATTAAAGATGAAAGAGAGATAGACACCAATATACACAGTAAGTTGTTAACTATAAATAGGCAAGCAACTATGAGGCCAATTAAGTGGAAAGTTAATAGCAGTGCTTTAAAAACATGCCAAATTTTCAGGGTAAATCATTCAGTCTCTAAAGATCTGCTGATGCTGTTTTTTACAAGGTGTTTTTTACCTAGATTTGGAATTTGTTGTAGTATCTTATGACTGTCTGTTATTTAGAAATGATTTTTCTATGCTGTGGAATGGGTAAGGTATAATTATATATTTTGGTAGCAATTAAAGCTCTGCCTTGCCATTAAAGTGAGCCTTTCTAGACAGAACCATAAACAGACAGTCTAGTCCTCTGTGGGAGACAAAGATGTACAAGTGTGATTAATGGTTGGCATCCATGACACCTGGGGCCAAACAGTTGGAATCAGACCTCAGGAAATGTTTCAAGGACACAAGGAAGCACCATCCGATGCATCACAGATGTTACAGAGAAATCATTATATCCGTGATGAAAACTGTGGATAAAGGAAGTAGCTGAAATTAAATAGAAACCAGAGGGCAGAATTCAGGCAGGAAAAGGGCTAAAAGAGACAAAATGCGGTACAGCCGGCAAGCTGCACCTGCGCTCATGAACCACGCCGTACTTTTTTGCCTTTCGTCCTCTTCGTGTCAATCTCTGTCTGGCTCCTTTGCAGATTTCAAGTGGAGGTTCCCTCTCCATTGGTCTCTGCTCTTGCCTATTGAACCAAAGCATTTCCATGGCTTGCTCCTTAGACCTTTCTGCCTTGCTTAGTTGCTGCTCTTTTATTTTTTCCTTCGTCAATGTGTAAAGAATGAATTTTAAGGAATTTCTAAAATTCCTTAAAAATCAACACAAATTTTTTAAACTATGGGTATTTATTTCTGGATAATGGTATTTATACTGACAACCTTGTAGTTGGAGACACTCATTTATTATGGGGTCAATGACAGTGAGCCCCAAGTGGAAGCTAAGAAGTTAATCTCAAATAATTCAATAGGATAGTAGTTGTCAGAGCCTAGAAAAACTGGAGAAGAGAGGGATAGAAAGAGGACTGGTAATGGGGTGTGTTGGACAGAGGGGATAACTTCTAATGTTCTATATAGCACAGGAAGATAAATATGATTGATAACAGTTAATTAAATATTTCAGAATAGTTAGTAGATAGTATTTGGAATGTTACCAAATAAGGAAGTGATATATGTGTGTGATAATAGATGTCTTTTATTATTATAATTTGATTGCTACATATTATATCTGTATATGGGAATTTCACCTGGTAGTCTATAAATATGTAGAGATATGTATCAATTAAAAACCATTTTAAATAAGAAAGGCTTCTGGTTGCAGTGTGGTTGATAGAGTAAAGAACTGCAAGAAAAGAAACAGGAATATATCTTATAGTTTTGCAGATTCTTCATGGTTGTAATTCTGAGAGCACATAAGAAGAGAAATAAAGAAATTTCATGCTATTTAGAAATAAATCAATAAATTTAGACAACATTAGCTGTGAGGAGTGGGGAAACAGGATATAGGAATGATATTCAGATCTTGAGGACCTAAGAAGATAATCAACTTAGGAAACAGTAATTAGCCAGATCCAGAATTTGAAAGCAGGTGCAGAGACAACACAGTAGCCTGAGTAGACATGATGTTAGGCAATTCTGTCTCAGATAGGAAGTAATCATCTAGGAAGCACACAAGTGATTTTGATGATAGCCAATAAGAAGAATTCCCCACACTTCAACACTACCTTTCATTTTGTTGGTTTCCAATAAAATCCTTCATAAAATAATTACTTTGTATAAATTTTTAAAATATTATTTTAAAATAATTTTAAAATTATGAAAACTATTAGCCTGATTTTATGCACATATACATATACTCTAAATACATTCCTTATTTTTTTTTATATTTTAAAATTTATATGAACATAACATTTTAAAACAATATATATTGTCAATCTAGGATGATTTGATTATGACAGAATTTCTAAAGAGTTTCCAAGTGTTCATTTAAAAAAAATATTTGTAGTCTCCTCTAATTTAGGCCAAAGAGAGACCTACAGTAACGCAGCGTAAGGCAGTAAGAATAACAAATTTGAGAGGTAAATAGAAATTCTGACATAGTTGTTTTAATTTGCCCTAATTGACAACTTTCCTGAGCTCATGGGACAAATTATAGCCATTAGATAATGAGCTATCAGACTAATCTTAGTTTATATCATTTAGAAAAAGCCTTTTTTACATTTTACTGTAGCTCATCATCAATTGTGTCATGATTTGCCAATGCTTATCTTTGACCCCTGTTTATCTTCTGAACTCTAGATAAACTTGGTAGCATGATATTTGGAGACAAGATTTAAACTTGTCCCTTGAACATGTTTTATAATGTTTACCCTTCTACAAATGTAACCCTAATCATTCATTAGCTTAGAGACACATGATGCAATAGAAAGCAGAAATAAATCTGAAGGTTTTAGATTACAAAAACCTATCCCTTGAGAGAGTATAGGGAAAAACTCAGAACATAAAACATGAATTTTAAAGGACATCTGATTAGTTAGGGGCACAGGTCTGCCATCCTGGAGACTAGAACAAGTGTCTCTTGGCTGGGAAAGACAATGAGTCAGAGAAGTAAAGAAAGCTGAGATATTGATAGATTCCCCCAGAAAGGCATCTGTGCCCTCTTCTGTCCTCCTGTTCCCCTGAAATGCCCAAACCAGGACTCAGTTCCGACCAGAGTCTCGCTCCTAGAGCAGAGAGAACCTGTTTCCTAATGTTCTCCTGACTACAACTCTGTGTTCAACTCTTACTAAAAAGCAACATAAATTTTTTAAAGTGAGGTTCTGACTTTTGCAGATTCATAGATTGAGGTAATTATTTAACATCATTAAAGGAAAAGTCTTAAAGCTACATGGAAAGAAAATTTGGACAAAGAAGACTAATTTTCTGATTTCTGAGAATCTTATATTCTATATTAACTCTGTTGCTAAGTTAAAACATGTCAGTGTATCCAGGCTTCATTTTGTCTATAATTAGGTGGAAGATCATAATGTCAATGTATGCTTGACTACTTTAAAATATGATAGTATTAAATCCTTATGAATTTTTCACAGGAAAAAAATACAGTGAAACTCTAGTAGTACCATGTGTTGTAGTTTATTTTCTATTGTTAATAACTCAGTTCCATAACCTGCATGAGCTACAAGAGGTTTATTTGGCTCACACTTTTGACTCCTTCTGGTGATGCTTCTCTGACTGGCAAAGTACCAATAGTAAGAGGCAGGGACTGTGTATGTGAATATGTGTCTTCTGGTCTCTCTCCCTCTCTTTTAAAAAAACACAAAATTCAATCATGGGGACTCTACACTAAGGACCTGATCTAGACCTAATCATCTCCCTAAAGTCCCACTTCTAAAAAATCATAGTCAGATTATGTTTTCACCCTTTACTACTTCACAATGGGAATAAAAATTCTCAAAAAGCTTAGGGAACACACTCAGAACATATCTAGACAATAAACTTTAATTAAAATATATTTTATTTACTGGGTATGATAGACACATTTAGTTCTAGGTACTCAGTAAGCTGTAGCCAAGTCATCTGAGCCTAAAAATTGGAGGCCAACCTGGAGGTCATAGCAAAACTCCATCTAAACAAAACAAAATAAAACTATGACAAAAAATAAAAAACAGAAAGACTGAAAGACGGTTTTATCTTCTAGGTATATTTAGACATAAAAGCTACTTTCCTAATCATTCCATCACCTAGTGGAGTTAATGCCTGAATAATTTTAAGTTTCTTGCCCTAAAAAATCTATAGTCATCCATAACTTGAATATTTTTTGAGTGCTAGAACCATTAGAGTTTATCATATTTTTTTGAAGAAGATAAATTTAAAATGACAATTCTCAAATAGATTTAATCTGAAGTTTGGTGAATGAGGTTTACAAATGGATCTCACAAATTATGTGTGAGACCTCTATACCGAAAACTATAATAAAAACTGAGCTATATTTCATGTTTATGAACTGGAAGATTCAATATATCAGACATTCCTATCATCTAGTCTTGAAATCCTATATCACCATTGTTTTATTCACTATTGTTGTCATGATTTTGCTTTTGTTATTGTTTTTTAATTGTTGTTTACTTCTTGGTTTTCTGGGGTTTTTTCTCTTAATAAAGAAAAATATTTCAGACAAATACTGGTAATATTTCCCTCATAGTGATTGATAGATTTTATAGAATCACAGCATGTGCCCCAATGAATTTTGTGTATGGATGTATGGTATAATTGCCAAGCTGATTATTAAACTTATATAAAAACTCAAAGGATAAATGAGAGACAAGACAGTTTTGAAGATCAAGATGCATAGAAGATAAATTTCCCAGATCTCAGAAAACTAGACTTCTATTTCCCAAGTTCACTTTGCGTAAGACTAAAGAGTGTAACAGTTAACTTGAAATTTAGCCTTAACTACAAAGAATGATGATATCAGGAGGTCTCCAGGGAGAGTGGGCAATGTGCTTGTCCACAGTGAGTGCCTATCAGGATGCAAGCCCACTTCCAGAGTCAAAAGTCTAAGAAGCCCAAGAAATAGCTAACATCCCTATCTAGGGTGTTCCAAGGCCATTTGGGGACTTTGACTGTACCACTAGTTACCAAGATGTAGAATTCCTATATTTCCCACTCACAGTCTTCAGCATTTGTGTAGGTAAGTGCTTCCCCACTGCTTAGACCAAGTATATGTAACTGACAATGCAATGCTGTTGTTTCTTAATTTTTGCAGTTTTTTTATGTCAAGCTGCCTCGAGGTCACTATAGTTGTTCTCTGACTCTGTCATTGCTTTTGGTACATGATATTCAGGATCTGTTGTGAAATCTAAAAATGTCTGGGTGGTAACTGTAGTCTTAGGGAAGCTTATGACAGCCATTCAACTGCCATATAACTGGAACAGTTCCAAAAGGTAACATGAGTTTGTCTCATAATAAAATGAGACATTTTGTTTCTTTTTTTATTTATTTAAAGAAAAAAAATGAAACAGAAAGAGGGTAGAAATAATACATAATTTCAAAAAACAGTAAGAAATCACTAGTTGATAATTGCATATTTTCCTCTTAGAAGTACTTGTTCAAGTTACAAAAGTAAAGGATACAAAGTGGACATTTAAACAGTGAGACTGCAATCAGTTCTGTTCATCCATCCAACAAAAACTTAGTAATATGGTTATCAATCCTACACACTTAAACAAACATGCAGTTATATACTTTAGAATACTTTCTTTTCCTCTCTTTTTTTTACAATAACTATAATCAATTCTCATAAACTGTTTAGAAGTTCTACACATGTGTAAGTCTCTACATGTATACCTATCCTTTCTGTATTAGAGGGAAAAAAAGTCAAAACAAGTCAACAAAACAAATTCCTAGAAAAACACAAAATGAAAAGGACATATAAAACTACAATACTAGGTGATCTACGGTAGTTAATATGATGTCTCATGTTATTTTCAATAAAATTATCTATATCATCAGGCATAGTATAATTAAACATAGCAGTACATAGCACTATTAATAAAAACCAAACATTAGGGACATTATAGAACTTCAAAGGCAGTTAATAATTAAACCAGAATGCGTATCTGATTGAATCTTGTCATCTTCAGAGTAGTTGCCTCTACTCCCAGACTTAATGCTATCAAGCATACCAGATTCGAATAAAATCAGTCAAGACAAAACAGCAATATAGCCAATTTTCTCTGCCTCATCTCTGCTATGCTATTTTTCTGTCATTGTTGTTTACTTTTCTCCTTCATTCCACTGTCTGCCCCTTTCAATGAGGCCTTTCTGCAACTGTTTCTGGAATCCTGGTGAATTTCTTCTCTCTCTCTAGAATATCCTTCAATATTCTTTGCAGGGTTAGATTGGTGGTCACAAACTCCCCCAATTCCTCTTTGTAGTGGAAATATCTTGTATCTCCATTAATTTTGAGAGACAGTTTTGCAGGGTACATCAATCTGGGTTGGAGGTAATTTTCTTTCAGGGGTTGGAATATTTTGCTCCAAGCTCTTCTTAATTTGGTAGTTTACATTGAGAAGTCTGCTGTGATTTTGATGAGTTTTCCTTTATAGGTAATCTGTTTCTTTACCCTGACTGCTTTTAATATTCTGTTCTTGTGATGGATTTCTGGGATCCTCTTTATTATATGTCTGGGTGTAGATCTGTTTTGGTTGTAGCTGGCTGGAGTTCTGTATGCCTCATATATCTGAACATCACTTCTGTTTCCTATGCTTGGAAAGTTTTCCTTAATTATTTCTGTGAATAGCCTTTTTATCTCATTTTTATTTGTCCCTGCTTCTTCATTCATGATTTTTATTCTTAAATTATAAATCCTCTTGTCCTCTTCTAGCCTTTGTATCATTACTTCCTAGTTCCTTGTTATTTTTAAGAGATCCTTCCTTTTGTGGTCATACATAAAATCTATCTTCAAGTTTTGAAAGTCTGTCTTTAGTTTCTGTCAAGAAGTTTTGCCAGCTTTCAATAGAGTTTTTAATTTCCTGATATTCTCTTTGAATCTGTTTCATGTATTCTAGATTTTGTTTATATTCTTCATCAAAGGCTTATCTCTTTTCTCTGGGTTCTTCCATTCTTCCATTTGAGTCTTCTTGAGGAGTGTCCAGCATTTCTTTTATTAATCTTCTTATATCTTGCTTCACCTGAGTTAGAATTTCAGATTTAAATTCATCGATGAGGTCATAGAAGTATTTCTTTATTTCTGATGAGGCCGTGTCTGATATTGCATGTTTCTTGCCCTCAATCTCCTCTGTATTACCTCTCCTGGACTTATTTTCCCTGGATCAGTGGTTGGAGGTTTTTCGTCATTTCTTTGTCTTGTCATGTTTCTGGTTTCTTTCAGACAGGTGAATGGTGGAGTTCTCAAGACCTTTTCATATTGCTTACAGTTTTTCTGAAGTGTACTGGCTAGGGGATTGCTGCCCTCTCCAGGGGCATGGCCCAGCCCAAGCAGATCCCACCAATCCATTTTGGGCCAGGAGCCACTGACTGACGCTGCTTCAGTTGTCAATTGAAACCTGTCCTGCCCAACTCCAGTGTGTTGTCCAGCTGATCACCCCGCTCTAGGGAACCCAGTTCTCAGCACTCACCAAAGTCTGTGCAGCTTGGTTTGCCAGTTCCACTCCCTGTTGCAGTGCCTCCTCCTACCAAGGGCCTCGGGCTCACCAACCTCCGCTCTTGGCAGGGCCGCAACCTCAGCTCCACCGTGAGTTGCCCAACTCTAAGACACACCAGTACAGTGACGGGAGTGTGCCCAGCTCCAGCCCTCCATCCATGTTTCATCTTTTTTTAATTTTTATTTTTTACTTTTTCTCAGTTTCTTCCTGGGTCTTGAGAACTCCCCTGCTTTTGTCTGGTCTTCTCCATGGTGTTAAATTCTAGCATCTGAGTTGTTTTTCTCAGAGAGGCTCTCTATCGTGCCACCTATCAATTGGCCATCTTTTTTCCAACCTCTTTTTGTTTCTTTTTTTTGAATGTGTATTTCTTTAAGGATTTTAGATTCATTTTAATTTCTTTACTCAAAGCAAATTAGTGTTGTGTTGATATCTTCCCAGGAATGAAACTTCCTATAGAATAATGACTTCAGAAACATGAAAGATGGCATACAAAGTCACACACAACCCAGAGATGTTTAGCAATGGGGATGAGATGTCATGCTTTCAAAAACCAATGAAGTCATCACACTCTTATATATGGTTTCATATTTCAGCTTGAAGTAAGAACTAAGACAATTTGAGTTTCTTTTCATGGGATACAATTCAGTTCTTTGTGATATTATAACACTTAAATAACAAACAACCAGACATTAAGTCAGTGGTACTGCTGTTGCATGGTTGTTTTTATTGCCATGTGGTTAATGCTAGAGTAAAACACTATATAATAGAATATGTACCCAAAGATAATTCTATGGCAACAACCAAGTAACAGCATCAAACAATATTACCCAATATTCTATTTTTTATCATTTAATGTATCTCAAATCATAACATGATGTAAGTTCCCTGGGTTTTATCCCACATGACAATCTGTAATGAACCACAAGGATGCTGTTTCACAAGCTGATTTGCAGGAGAGACCAAAGGGCATTTGGGGAATGCTAATTCCTTTCTGGTAATTGGAAGTGTTGTGGTAGATTTGAGGGGAATGGAGCATCTGTCCTCCTTTTTTTCCAAGGATGGAGTGGGTAAGAAAGAAGGTGGGAAAAAAAGATTGAAGGCTTTCAAGGAAAAAAACTGTATACCATATGATGAAAGTAATTTATAAAAAATTACCTCCTTTGCTGCACTGAATTCAGTTACCTGGGAGATACACAAAAGGATCCCAAGAACTGACATCAAGCCCCCAAGCAGAATATTGGACAGAACACTGGAGATGGGTACAACACAAGACTATCTTTGTCCATGCTCCAGCTCAGCAGCTAGGGCAGCCACAGTCAGACATTTGCTCCCACACGCGTGAAGTGACTGGTGCATGATAGAAAAAGTTGGCACAGAAAATTACTATTTGTTTCTGCTCTTTTGTTCCTATTTTTACTGCCAGGCTAATATGACCTAGGAAATGTAGATGGCATAAGAATTGAAATACTCTCTGGAGAAAAGGTAAACATAAATTTCAACTTTGCCTTGACCCATATTCCTTCTTAATTCTCCATCTTCTGAGATAATATTTCCAGAACCTAAAACTTCCCTCTGCTTCTCTGCTTCCTGTTCACTCATGTCAGTCTAGGAACAGTTATCATAAAACTGAATCCTAAATGCCATCCTTTGTCATAATATTCAATTTGAATTCATACTTTGATCTGCTAACCTGGTTTATATTCTTCTGTTAACATCTCTCTGTCAAGACTCATAATACAAAGCTCTTGAGGTCATGCCCTACCACTTTTCTGTATTACGTTTTGCCTCCTACACTGTATGCATCTGTTCTCCTTTCCTTCTGGGATTTACTCTACCCTCACATGCTCACTACCACCCAGATGTTTTCTACTTTTGTCTGCTAAAGTATCTTCCTACTTGTCACCACTCCCTTCCAGTCTGTTTTCTGGCAACAACCAGAATTATGTTTGCAGAGTTGAAACAAGATTATTTCATTTCTTTATTGTAAAACTTTCTGTTTCTATAAGAAATACAGCTAGAGTTCTGAAACCCAAGGTGGAGTTATAAAGGTAGTCATGGATGGCCTGGTGGAGATCTGGCAATCCTCCAATATATACTAAACAGATTGTCGTAAGAGCATTAAGCATATTTTTCATATGAAGAGTGTCAGTAAAATTTCAACACATTCCCATGAATTTGTACTGTAGCTTGTTCCCTTTCTGTCTCCCTAAAAATCCTCTGAAACTCAACAGTGTGACACATAAAGCCTTTCACTATCCAGCTGACTGTAGAAGTCAGTACAATGCGAGTTGGAATAGCATGAGTTGCTGAGGCTACAATAACACTTTAGAATCAGGTAGTCCTGGATATCAAGCTTGTCTAACTTACTGGTCTTGGAAATGCATTCTCTCTCAGCTTTATTTGGTTTATATGGCCAATGGGATATTTCTATTTTTATAAGACTATTTTACATATTAAATTTAACAGCAAGGTAAACTGGAAAAATAATAAGCACTCATCCATTGTAGTTTCTCCAATATAAAGTCCTTGGATTTCAAAAGATACTATTTGAAGAACTACCATTGCCCTTCCTACTCGTAAATACTTCCCATATCATCTTATTATTTTTGTTGCAAAAAGCCCACATCAAATTGGCTGAATCATAGAGAGAGTATATTATCTCGTCAACCTCAAAAAGTTCAAAAGTAGAGTGGGCTTCAGGTTCAGTGTATACCAGATTGCTTACAATTGTCTACGGTGCTCTCAGCTCTGTCCTTCTCTATGTATTAGCTTCTCTTTTGGATTGCTTCTCCTCATGATGACAAAGTCATTGCAGAGTTTACAATTGTAACTCACATTATATAGAATGGAGAAAGGATATTTGTATCCCAGAATCCTTAAACCAAGTCTGAGATTCATCCCAGTTGGACGTATTTAGTCACCATCCACCCAAAACCAATCTCTACATTGAAGTTACATCTTCAGTGTTAGGTGTTTCCTAAACTGTATATTCCCCAGTGGAAATTCAGAGCTATAGTGAAGCACAGCTATTTAAAATATTTAACTAGGATGACATGAAAAACATGACAACCAGTGTTCCAAGACAACTACTGGAAGCTGAGTCTCAGTTCTTACTGGGGAAACACTGGAGAAGACAATCATCTGCTGAGGAGGCTGCTACCAGGAATCCACTGTACAAAACATTCAAGGATGTGCTAAACTTCCTCCTTGTTCAGTTCATCCTCCAGAACAGGACAAATCTAAGTTTGGCTTGTGTTGCTTGCTACTGAGCTTCATCTTGAAAACAAGGTATGCAAAAAAGAGCTACTAATAAATTCCCTTCTCTACACAGTAAGAAATTATTGGGGAGAAAGAATATATTATATTTTCTGACTCTTAAAAGGTTGCTTAAAAGATTGCATCTGAAAACTTTCAGTTGACAACTTACGCTACTCACACTTAGAAACACTTAGAAATGCATTACTTGGTCTTAAATAATTACAAGCCAATTTAAAAAGTTTGGCAATTTTTATCTAAAATGACTTTTCTGACTCAATTTTTATTCTGTGGTAGGAGGAATCAGCAAACACTGTTGTTTTTGAGTTTCATTTCATATTAGATTATTCACAAATTGCCTCTCAAGTCCAACCAGGAATCCAAACCGGAACAGAAGATAAAGCCTTGCATTGTGACTTCTGAGAAGCCATTAGGTGACTTTGTTTCTCCATTGTCTCCAAGTTCTGTTTTCTTCAAGTACAGGTCTGGACACTCTCCAGACACCACTAACAGGGTGG
Source organism: Hydrochoerus hydrochaeris (assembly GCA_004027455.1). NCBI lineage: Eukaryota > Metazoa > Chordata > Mammalia > Rodentia > Hydrochaeridae > Hydrochoerus > Hydrochoerus hydrochaeris. The sequence goes on from PVLA01002136.1 coordinate 23,323, forward strand.
GGGAGTTGTAACTCCATCTTGGCTTGTGAAGCTCACCACAAATTCCTCAGAGATATGTCAGAGCAATATTGTGAGTGTGATGGAATGTGGGAGGAAAGTGCCAGCAATTCTATAACATTATGAAGCATTTTTCTTTTGAAAAACCAAATTAAAAGGAGAATATATACTTAGACTAGTTGCATTGGGAATTTTGGATTAATGCAAAAATATAAGGAGGCTTATTAACATCTTCCAAAGGTATAGAGTTAAATTAGAAAAATGTTTTATTTTAGATTATCTCATTAACTCTATTGAGAGCACAAAATATCTCATTTTAACCACTTATTCATTCAATCACTATTCAATCATTTATTCTATTCTACCAACATTCACTGAGCACCTGAGGTGTCAGGCAGTGTTCTAACTCTAAAAATTAGAACTACAGCCAAATCTACCAAGTTGTTCTTTTGGAGGTTGCATTCCTGTGCAAGATAGATTAAAAATAGTTAAAAATAAGAACCTAAAATCACAAGCATAAAACATAACAGATGGTGACAAGTGATGCTAGCAGATAGAGTGACAGATACAGGAGGTCAAGAAAGACCATGCATTTGGGTATAATTCTGATTGCAATGGGAGGAGACCTGTGCTCTCCCTCACAGATAAGACTCCTACAACTTTGTAACATAGGTAGAATGTGTCAATTAATCTCCTCTTGAAAAATGAAGGAACTGGGACTCAGAACAGTGGAGTCATGAGTTCTAATCCCCGGTTCTTTGTCACAGGAAGCACAGTGCAAGAGTTCTTTCTAAGCTTTTCAAACATGCTTCTCCATGAGATCCTTTTGCTATTGAAACTTCATGAGGAATCTTTGTGAATTTCATGCAAGTGAAGAGTCTCTGCAGAAAGAAGGCAGAAAGATTTTTTGCAAACTTGGTCCATGTCTCAACTCCAGATCTGGCCCACTTCAGGTGCTTGTCCTGAGGTTGACAAACCTCAGGATGACACAGACCTTAGTTTCCATGTACCCTTCCCAGAACTCTTTATATCTCCCCATGACTTCTGGAAAAAGGCAAAAGAAAACAGGAAAAAGAAAATGCACAGAAAGGAAAACAATGAAACAGCAAGACTACCGTAAGTTTATTCATTTCCCCTGACCTGTAGACCTGCAAAACCAACAATTAGTTTCAAAATTCAGTGAAACGTGTCCTCAAGTTTGAGGGTAAGGGGCCTTAGATGACGACTGCCCTACAACAAATAATCTTAAAACTTAGTGATATAAAGCAATGCATGTATGCTTTCCTACAGTTTCTGTGGATCAGGAGTTTGGGTACACCTGCATGGATCCACCATCCCAAGTCCTCTTAGGACACTTCAGTCAAGGTGTCACCCACCTCACTTGGGGCTGCTTTGCTCCCATGACTCAGCTAGGGTATTGCTCCTTCAGGTTCCCATGGGTTCTTGCTCCAAATTTCTAGTTTTTGTGGGTTGTGGGGCTAGAGATCAGTTTTTTGCTGGCTTTTGGCTAGGGAGTTCCTCAGTTCCTCCTGACACAGGTCTCGCCATGGGACAGCTTGCTACCTGACAGCTGGCTTTTTTCAGAGCAAGAGAAGAGAGAGATAAAGGAAGAAAAATAAAATCAGAGTCTTTGTGTAATTTAATCATGCAAGCAACATATCATCATTTTGCTTACTCTGTAGGAAAGGAACCAGTGGGTGCAGCCCACACTCAAAAGGGGAGTACACACTGACATGAGCACTAAGGAACAGGGGTCACTAGGGGACATTCTGGAGGCTTCCTATTTTGGAAGGGAAAGCACAGAAGTAGAGGTTACATAAATTCACTCACTATTAAGATATCTAGTCAATGCAACATACTTTTAGTCTTTCTAGTATATTGTTCTTTTCTTCACAATTGAACATGCACACTAGTGTTCATTTCCCAGTATGGACTCTGTTTTGAAGCACCTGTTTTTATTTTAATGTAAGACTAAAAATACTTTTTGGAATGGCTTCTAGTCAGAATTTTCTTGCTCTCATGATTCATTTTAATTCTATGTTAATATGAATAGATGCATCAATTACAAATACTATGAAAATGTTTGGCAACTGTTTTGAAAGTACATTTAAAGCTTCATTGCCTTCAAAAATATTTACAAACTAGTTTGGTGACCAAAAAGAAAAACTACTCTGGCCCTTTCCTATGTACAGTAACCTATATCAGCTACATTTTCTGTTGTTACCTAAGCAGTCATGAAGTTGAGTAAATTGAAGGAATTTCTTCACTTGTCCATGTTCTTCCCCAAACCGCACATTCCCTGCAGGCCTCGCTTGTATGTTCGTAGTCTCATGTACCTAGGTGTTCTGAAAATACTCATTGAATGAATGATGGAACTGGTGCTTTAAGCAAAGCAGAAATCTCTACCCAAACTTCTGCATTTGAACAGTTTTTAGAAAACTCATTAGAATCGTTATGTGATGGTATACTTCAGGAAGAATTTAAGGATTTATATAGTGAGTTAATTTTCTGAAGAATTTTGGACATCAGATACTAGCTCTATGAGTTGAACTACAAGCACAGGTAAGAACTCAGTGAATTTAGATGTGAAATTACTCATACGAGTGATATGCATTCTGTGACTCAGCACTGAGTGAAAGGTAAGGGCACTGAGAAGACAAGATAGAGAGATTTCCATCTCATTACATTTTAAACATTTTAAAATAGTTTTGGTAGGCCTACTACTTACATCATGAAGACTGAATGGTTGGTTTGAGTTGCAAGATGAGCTGTTGAAATACTATAAGTGAGCCAGAGATAACTGCAGGAAAGGAGATTTAAGGAACTAAAAGAGGTACTAGAGCTTACGTGTCAGTCCAATTGCTACACAGTTTTGTGCTGTTTCCTACCCTTCAGGGTCCTTGATGATGGGTGGCCAAACACTACACCTTGTAGGTTCCAAGTGTTAGGTCTTATGTATTATCCACCATGCCATCAGCTTCTCTCAGTCTCTTTCCAACTATCCCTTTATTTTAATTTCCTCTTCCTCTTCCTCCTGCTCCTCCTCTTCTCCTCCTCCTTCTCTTTCTGTTCCTTGTTCTTGTCCTTCTCCTTCTTCTCCTCCTCCTTATTCTCCTTCCTCTTCTTCTTCTTCTCCTCCTTGTTGTTCTTTTTTTTACTGGTACTGAGAATCAAACTTGAGAACTCATGCTTGCCAGACAGGCACTGTGCCACTGTGCTATATTTTAAATTAAAAGACTGTGATGATATGAATTATTGAGCTAACAGAGATATTATCAGTGACTCTGTTTGGCTTTGCCATAAATCTCCATGCCCTTCTTACTTTACCATGATCAATATCAGGCACAGTGCTTATCTCAGTCACTCATAGCTATAATAACTCACTACCTTTTTGAAAACAATTTATTCAAATATTCATGAAACAATCAGTTCCAATACCCTCTAATGACATCAGTTCTGTTAAGCTGTGTATGATCAACTTTGATCTTCATTTGCCTGTCTCAAATGCCTCTGCACAGCACCCACCACATGGCATTTTTCCCCGCTGGTTTTCCACTAGAATTTGAGCTCCAAGGAGCCCAGCATTTTAGACACACTGGGTGTCAATGGTGGAGTTTGACACAAACCACTCCAAGACATGACTATAAAAGACCCAAATATGCCACCTCAAAATATTCTTATGTGGGGCCAGGGATTTAGCTCAGTGGCATAAATGCCTGCCTGGCAACAGAAACAGTCACATCTCATGGAGTTATGAGGATTAAGCAGATAGAGGAAATGGTCTATAGAACCCCTGAAACTGTTTCCCACTACTCAATACCTGCTAGTTTTTGTAATTTTTTTTTCTTGTTTGTTGTTGTTTTGTTTTGTTTTTTGCTTTAACTCTGATAGTTTTAAGTTGTGCAAGGGAAGGCACATCATTGCATAACATTCATCATAGTGTCATCCCAGATACTCACTAAGTAAGCATTTGTTCAATAAATGAATAAATAACCTTTCAGATTTCATTCTCGTCTTTATTCATTATATTTTGGCTGTAAATTCAAGAAATAAGGTAGAAGCATAAAAAGGGAAGGCAGTGGTGAGGAATGATTTTGAAACATTTAATATTTTACTTCAGTTACCCCTTACATTAATGCAAGACGAAGTGAATAAAACCTTAAACATGGTTAAGACTAAGATTACCATTTTGAAGTAGTAGTAGTTATACATACTTGTTAATTATTATGTTGTATGAATTACTTGTCTTGACAATAATGAAAGCCAATAGAACACATTTTCAGTATCAGTGTGATATTCCTGAGGTATAGTGCTAAAAATTTATGAATTATTAAAGGTTATAACAACAAAAGATTCAGTTTGGTCTTGCCCAGTGCATATTTTTATTATCTTCCTACAAAAGAACTTTCCAGGGTTAATAAGTGAGATGACCATATTTGCTAATAATATATACAAAATTATGGGGTGATTTTTAAAAACAATCTTTGGTTATATCCTGATCTTTACAAGAAATAATACTCACATGTGATAACTTTGAGAAAATAAGTCAGACTGCTAAGATTATTTAGACACAATACACAATGACTAATTTTTAAAATGATCTCTTAAAAGATCTACAAAATGATTATGTTTTTAAAAGCTTTCCTGAATGTATCTCCTTTACATCATGCCATTTCTGTGAATAAATTCTAACACTATAAACAGTATTACATTATAGAATATTAGGCTTTGTAATATCAGTTAAAATAAAGACTACATGATTGACGTGGTCATTTTCTGAGTTTATGTTGATAAGGAGACCAAAGAATAGGGAAACATTTCAGTCCCACAAATAGATTAAATATTAGAACAAGGTAAAATGAAAATTTCAAATACAAAAATCAATAGTGTAATTTTAGCTAACATAATCTCTGACTAAACCTGAAGACAAATTTACCTTTCATATGATGTAAATTTAACAATATTGTCTTTCACATATTGTACCTTAAAAATAATAGAGTAAAATAAAACTAAGGTTGACTCATAGGAAAGAAGGTCTTTCTTAACAAAGAATTTATTTTCAAAGAAAACCAATGGCTTTGTCTTCAAGTTTAGGTTCAAGTAAATTGATACTTCTCCAGTTTATAGTCTAAATTTAACAATAATCTTCTGTTTAATTCAGTGAACTTGAAAGTGGATGATTAAGATAATGCCAAAGCTTAAGCATTTTGCTAAAGCCACATTCTTAAAGGTCACCTCTGATTTCCTGATTAACAAGTTAATGCATTTTTTCTCAATTCTTTTCCTCCTTGACCTTTGTATAAGATTGATACTCTGGACTACCACCTCTAGACATTTCCTGTAGGTTTTCTATTATGGTGAATTCTCCTGCTCCTTTTCCTTGAATGGCTTCTCTTTCCAGGCAATCCCCAGTGACATGTATTGCTTTAGTGTCAGTATTCCACTCTGTTCTGTTCAATTGTTTGAACTTTCAGTGCCTCCAATCCTTTCTATGAATTCCTTTTGATTAGAGAATATATTTTACAAGCTTACATTTTCTCCTGAACTCCTGTACCACATGGAATAAACACTTCTCAAAACTATAGTGATAATTTGCATTTTTCATGACTATAGAAACCACCTGAGATTGGATAACTTTATATAAAAAAAAGAGACTTTTTATCTCACAGTCCTGGAAATTCAAGAGCATGGCACAGGCATCTTCTTAGCCTTAGAGAAAGCCTATGTGGAAGCATCACAATGGTGAGAACATGTTCAAGAGGGATAAGTCAAGTGGCTAAATAGGAAGATGGAGAAGTGAGAAGTAATTTTATGACAACTCATTCTTATAAGAGCAAACTCAGGACCTCACAAGAACTAAATTAATTCTTTTTGGCTCTAATGGCCTATTGACTTCAGACCCACTTCTTAAAGGTCCAAGTCCACTTCCCAACATCATCACACTATGGATCTTAATGAACTTTTGGGAACTGATTTATCTAAACTATAGCACTATTGAATAATGAATTTCATTAACCTTTATGAACTTGCTGCTCCACTTGGATTCCCTTGTTTTTTAAGTGTTACTTCTAACAGATATATTTAAAGTAGTTTACTACACTGCATTAGGAGAGACTAGAAAGTAGAAAATAATCTGATAGTTGGGACAAGTTAATTAAAAAACAGGAAAAAGTAAGAAATCTGGCCAAACCAAATTTATAGTCGTGCAGATTTTTATAGTTACTACTGAAGAAAAAGAAACTGTCTTATTTATTGTAGGGGTAGATACAGAGAACTGAGCTGAAATATATCAGAACATATATTTGGTTTTGACAAAGTCTACCCTCAGGAGAAGTATTTAACCAGGACTTCCTTGCTAGGATTTTATCAGAGTCTAAATGATCTTGGAGAAAGGAAGTACCCAACCCCACAAACTCTAAGCATCTGTATCTTGAAAGAAGGTAGAAGAACTAAAAAATTTGTGAATTTCAGTGACCAAAGGCTCAGTAAAATTCTGAGACCTCATAACTGTAAAATGCTTCCAATTTACTCACATTTTACCATCACATTATTAAAATTATCTTTGCAGTATTTATTTTCACCCACTATTTCATATTTATCTGCTGTCAGATTGTTACAAAACATACTAAAAGGCAGAAAAATCAGTTTGTAGAGGAGAGCATTATTAGAAATAAACATGGTAGAAATTTTTGAGTTAGGCTAGGAATTTAAAATAATAATATTAATAATAATATTAATGCTAAGGGTTCTAATGGATAGCACCATAGAAAGACTGATAGACATTATAAGAGGAGAGATATAAATCTTAAGAAATAACCAAAAAGTGATGCCACTGATCAAACATATGATAAAAGAAATGAAAATGACTTTGATGGGTTCATTAGCAGCATAAAGATTTCTGAAAAACAAATCTCTGAGCTTTAGAATTTATCAGTAGAAACTCCATAACTACAAAGCAAAGAGGACAAAACTGAAAGAAACAAATTATAATGTCTAAAAACTGTGGAGCAACTACAAAAGGTACAGCATATATGTAAAATACAGAGAGAGAGAGAGAAAGAATATGTGAAACAATTATGATTAATCACTCTTCCAAAATAATATCAGACACCACACCACAGACCCGACATGCTCAGCCAACACAAAGTTGGATAGATGAAAAAATATTATATAAAAAAGTTATATCCAAAGTTAAAGAAAATATTCTGACTGATGCCGGAAAGGAAACACAGTTGACCTGTGGGGAAGCAAAGAAAAAATTACATCTAATTTTCCTCAGACATCATGTAAACAAGAAGAGAATTGGATTAGTCAGCTTTCCTGTCACTGAGACAAAATACCCACCTCCTCCAACATAAAGGAGGAAAGTGTGTTTTGAGTCACAGTCTTTAGGCTGAGTTCACAGTCAGCCAGCTCCAAGGCAGAAATGGCATGCTAGTAGTGAGTGGTGGATGGCAGCTGCTGGTCACAAGATGGCCAGAAATCAGAGAGGATAAGAGGAGGAACCAGGGTAGACAATTCACCCTTCTAAATTACATCCTGAGTGATCAGCCTCTTCCAACCCCACCTCAACTCCTAACAACACATTCAATGATGAGCTCCTCGGTGGTTGAATACAACAACCATATGATCACTCAGCTTTCAAAAGTCCCACCTCTGAAAATGAGGCTTTTGGGAGATATTTTAAATCATATTATGTTATCCCTGGCTCCCAGAAGATGAATATCTGTCTCATAATTCAAAATATAATTCTTTCCTCTCAAAGAGTTGTCAAAGTCCTAATTGTTCCAGTACTGCTAAAAAGTCTTAAGTACAAAGTCTACTCTGAGGCACAAGGCAAACTCTTAGCTGTGAACCCCTGTGAAAATTACAAAAGAAACTTAAATACTTTTAACATACAAAGGTGTAAGTCAGTGATAGCGAATATTTTAGAGCTTTCAGTGATACAAACAGCTCACTGCAGAGTGTGTTACAGGTTCACTACCACTGATATAGGCTGAATGTTCCCATACTCAAAGGGAGTAATAAGGGGATAGAATATAATCAGACCAGAGCAAGACTGAAATCAGGTAGAGCAAACATGAAACCTTGAAGATCTGTGTCTAGCACGTCAGGCAGGTGTTTTGAGCTGTGAATGCAAAAGCATTTGGGCAGCCCCATTTATGGTCTTGCTTGCTCTAGCCCACAGGGTACCTCTCTGAGAATATTCCTGTTCACTGCCCATAGCTTTCCTCATCTAATGTTTCACATTTTGGCATCTCCAAATTCCTGGAGTCTTCATTGCTCCTTTAGGATCATTCTGACAACTTCCCAATCTCCTCGCCCAGGCCTTATTTTGAAATATGGGTTGGAGCCTTGATGATCTAATAACTCCTGCACTGACTATGCTGGTAAAACTAACACCATATAGATGATGCCAAGATCTGCTGATAGCTCAAATCGTAGCTACTTGATTTAGCAATCAATAAAACACATATATCTTCACTATAGATTTCAAGTCAGTACTAAACTTTAAAATTTTTTTATCCATCATCCAACGTAAATTTATTAACAATTTAACAAGCACCAAGCACATTGCTGGCTAGAGAGGCTAAATCAGAGAAAAATTTAAGATCTCATAGTATAATGAGAAACATAGACAGGGAAATAAATAAAACTAAAATACATCCCAAATTACTTGCAGAAGCAAGGAAAAGGAAAAATATAGAAAGACATGGGATCTCTGAAAATAGTTTTTATGAATGATTCATTCACAAGTTATATAGTAGTGGTACTGAGAGTACAGTACAGTAGTATTTAAAGATACTGAAAAGAAAGGTCTTCACCTGAAAACAGAAGAGGAAGATCCTCAAACTAAATTATGCAGATACTGCATGCTACAATATTTACTTACAATTTTAAAAGCTATGGTTAAGAGGAAGACCATAATGAGGGCTCTAACATAAGGGAGGGAAACAATTAATTTTCTTTTTAGAAGACCATGTGAATAAGGAAGGAGGTTGGAATAAGTCAGGTGACAAGAAAACCAAGTAAACATCAATTCCTTAGCCCAAATAAGAGTTCAAGATATGAGTAGTACAGAGAAAATGCCAGGTTTGAGAGACATTCTATACACAGATCAAATTTGCAATATCTGAATGAAGTTGTTAGACAATGTATAATGGTCCAGATTTCTGAAAATACAAGATGTTATTAGCAAAAAAAAAAAGGATACAGAATACTTACAGTCTGGTTTTTGTTTTATAATATGGTACTATTCCATTGCTTTTAAAAAGTTATATGCAAAAAGAGAAGCCAAAGCCATTTGTGTGAAAAAAGGTGATATTCATGGTCTGTTTACATTCATTCATGAGTACAACAGGAAACAATTATCAGCTAAAGAGAACATATTAACATAAAAGTTTCATGAAGGTGAATTAGTATACATAAATATTTATGGCAAAATTACATTCCAACAGTCCCATTGTTCATTTTATGGCAACATTACATTCCAACAGCCCCATTGTTCATTTCTTCACTTTTCACTAAAACTAAAAAATTTCACGAAAATAGAAATTAAAACTTCTGAGAAAACTTGATGAATTGTTTTAAGGTCATTGCATCACATTATCACACTATTATTTTGAGGTAGATTATTTTAAAGAGGGTAAAATTAAACACAACAGAACAGAACAAAACACAACATAAGAAAGCAATGTAAGAGACACAGATTTCAAAGCAAGACAACTGGAGATCTTAACTATCATCTGTCTCTTGTTTTCTTCCAAATAGTTGTCCATATCTTCACATACAATGAATTCATAAAAAAAAATAGTATAAAACTCATCTGAACAGGATGATGAAGGCATTTTAGGTCTTCAAGACCAGACAATAAGGAAGTCAACAATGGCTGCCATAGTATTTCTCATTCTCTTCAAAATAGCTGTCCATACCTACACATATGTTGAAATAAAACAAAACAGACTAAAATCACTCTGAATAAAGAATAATAGTATTGCTGGGTTTCACATCATGACACTATGGAATCTGCACTGGGTACCATAGTGTTTCTTTTACTTCAAAGTAGTTGTTCATTTCATTATGCATTATATAATCAGTTCTCATAAACTGTTTAGAAGTTCTACACATGCATAAGTCTCTACATGTATATCTATCCTTTCTGTATTATAGGGAAAAACAAAACAAAGTAAGACAAACCAAAACAAATTTCTAGAAAAATATGAAACAAAAAAAGTCATGTGAAACCACAGTACAAGGTGATCTACAGTGGTTACTATGATGTCTCTTGTTATCTTCAGTAGAATGGTCTATATCATCAGGCATAGTACAATTGAACATAGCAGTACATAACAATATTGATAAAAACAAAACGTTGGAGACATTATAAGACTTCAAAAGCAGGCAATAGTCAAACCAGAGTGGGTATCCTGGTGAATCTTATCATCTTCAGAGTAGTTGTCTACATTCTCTGATTTGATACTATCAATCATAACAGATTCAAATAAAATCAGTCAAGATAAAACAGTGATCTAACAAACCAGATTCAAATAAGATCAGTCATAATGAGATAGTGTAAGTTATACAGGGCTTCAGATTAAGTTAATAGGAAATTAAGGATGGTTACCATAATATATCCTGCTATTTTTCAGATAACTGTCTGTGCCCTCAAATCTAGGACAAGTAGACAAGCTGGAACAGAATATAGTCAAACCAAACAAAGTGGTGAGAATAATGTGGATTTTAAATCCTTATACACTATTAATATCCTCTGCCTTCCTTTTCTGGCAGTTCCTCCCCTTTCACTTTCACAGGGTGCATTGTACCTTTTGGGTCCCACTAACTCCTTTAGTTTTTTGATTGGGGGGACAACCTGCTATTTACCTAAGTGGTTCTGAACCTTTTTACCCCTGGGTTGATCTTAACTTGTATTCCTTTACCTATAAAAGCCTCAAGGTTTTCCTTCGTTATAATCCATTGAAACTTAAGTGTTAATATAGTATTGTTGAAAAAGATATTTCAAATATGATATATATAGAGAGAAATATATTTCAAATATATAGAAAAATGTGTGTATTATATCTCAAATATATATCAAATGTATTTTTTCTTAAATTTTAAAAAATAAAAAGTAAAATGGAAGATAAATGGGAAGTAGGGAAATCTTTTTTAAATGGATGGAGGAAAAGAAGAATTAAAAATACATGTATATAAACCAATGAAATATATATTTTATTTCCATTTCTGAGACTGTGTAGTTGAGGGGAAAAAAGTCATTTAATCTTTGTGATACTTAGTTTTCTTAGCTATGAAGCAAGGTTCATATTTTTTATGTTATTGGAAGCAAGGCTAGATTGAAGGTACTGGGGAAATATGATAAATCTGTTACTTACACAGATTAATAATTAGCTTCTCTTCAGATATTTATTCTTTCTGTGCTTGTACAACAATTTAAGTCCTGCTACTACAAGTTGTATGGAAAGGGAGAAGGAAAACCATTAGTTGTGGTGAGGATCAATCTCTTGTCTCTTGTCCAGAAATACTAAAAGTTTACTTACAAAAGAAAAGCACCTAAATTAATAATTTGATTTGCGTTTGCCTGAGGCACGTGTGTGTGTGGGTTGTCTGTGTGCGCGCAATTGCACTCTGTGTACATATGATGGGAAAGGAGTGCAGATTTCTCTTCCTTTGCTTCATTTTTAGTGTTTTATTGTTGGTTTACTTTGGTTTGGCTTTGCAGGATATGGTGGTGAGCACCTGTAATCCCAGCACTCAGGAGGCTGAGGCAGGAGCCTTGCTGCAAGTTTCAGGCCAGTCTGGGTTACAAAGTGAGTTCAAAGCCAGCCTGAAATGCATAGCTAAACCTGATCTCAAAAAGACAAAAATAGAAAAAGGGTAATTTGGTTCAGCATCAGATAGGTTCTCCCTATGTAGTCCAGGCTGACCTCAAATATACTATGTAGATGAGGCTGGTCTTGAAGTTGCTATCATCCTGCCTCAACCTCCTGAATATTAGGATTACAAATATGCATCACCACACCCAGATCATTTACTTCATTTAAAAACTCTCTCCCAAAGAACAGTTGGATAAGTACATTTTATTTAATTACTGACTGTTCCACCCAACAACAGAATACACATTCTTCTCAGCAACACATGGTAGTCTTTCCAAAATAGAACTCACACTAGCATGTATAAGTAAACGCAAAACAATCAAAATTGTCTCATGCTTATTATCACATAATAGTACAATGAAATCAGAAATCAATGGTTAAAAAAACACAGAAATTGTACAAGCGTGAAGATTGTACAACATGTTTATGAATAATCAGAGGGTTCAAAAAGAAATCAGGGAAGAAACTACCAGTTTCTAGAATCAAGTGATAAAAGTATTGCAACATAGTAGAACTTATGGGACACAATGAGATCAGTCACAAAGGGATGTTTATAGCCTTCATCAGAAAATTAAGTGCATTAAAATAAATACCCTAACAAGGCACTCAAGGTCCTAGTAAAATGAACAATCCAAACCAAAAACTAGTACAACAAAGAAAATCATAAATATCAGAGTAGAAATTAAGGAAACCAAGACCTAAAAATACAAAGAATCAATGAATTGAAGAGGTGCCTATTTCAAAGAATAAATGGCACATTCCTAGCTGATCTTACCAAAAAAGAGGAAGGAAGAAAAAGGAAGGAAGGAGAAAGAAAGAAAGAAAGAAAGAAAGAAAGAAAGAAAGAAAAGCAAGAAAAAAAGAAAGAAGAAAAAAGAACAGTTTGTTCTGTCATTGTTTGATGGTTTGATCATTTTTTTATTTAGATCTTATAACCTGAACAACTACTTCTAAGATAACTATATGCAATATATTAACTAGTGTTGATTTCTTATTTTTTTTTTGTAATTCTGTATTATTTCTATCCTTTTTATGTTTGGCTTTTTAAAATAAAATAAATTAAATAAAAATTTTAACTACAACTTCAGAAAAAAAGAAAAAGAGAAGACATAAATCAATGAGATTAAAAATGAAAAAAGACAAAAATCACAATAGTCACAATCAAAATCTATAAGGTTCATAGCAACTACTTCAAATAGTTGTACCCTGGTAAAGTAGAAAATTTCAAAGAAATGGATAAATTCCTAGATACATATGAGTTACCAAAACTGAATCAAGAAGATATAAAAACCCTAAATAACCCAATAATACACAGTGAAATTGAAGCAGTAGTTAAAAGAAGAAATCTACCAACTAAGAAAAACTTACATCAAATAGATTGACTGCTGAATTCTAAAAATCTTCAAGGAAGACCTAATGCTGTGCTCCTTAACTACTTTAATAAAATTAGTATGAAGTACTACCAGTCATTCTTGAAACTAGCATTACCATGATTTCAAAACCAGACAAGAATCCAATAAAAACAAAAACTGTAAGCCAATCTCTTTAATAGACATAGGCTTAAAAATTCTCCAAAAATATTGGCAAACAGAATGCAACAAATTATCAAAAAACCACACATCGTGATGTAGATTTCACCCCTGTGATGCAAGAATGTTTTATCATGCACAAATCAATAAATATAATGAACAAAACACATGAAAAGAAAGGAGGATAAAAGCCACACAATCATCTTAACAGATGCAGAAAAAAACTTTGACAAAATCTAATACCCTTTCATGATAAAAACCTTGAATAAATTGGTATAGAAAGAATTTGTCTCATTCTAGTAAGAGCCGTATATGACAAACCTACCACCAACATATTACATGAGGAAAATCTGAAAGCATTTCCTCTAAATTCAAGAATAAGGATCCGGCCACAACCATGGCAGAACCCAGGAGGCTGCACAAAGATGCAATTTGCCCACACTCTTGGTAAGCACCTTCCTCCAGCGTGAGCCAATAGAACCAGCGAGCCACCCCTGAGATCTGGCCATGGCCATGGTGGAAGCCAGGAGGCTGAAAAAAGAAGCAATTTGCCCACTCTTTTGGTAAGTGCCTTCCTCTGGCATGAGCCAGGAGGAGACCCAGTAGTGTCTCCTGTGAGCCTACTGATGTGCGGGCTTGGAATCAAACATCCCACCCCCCACTCCCATTAGCAATTGGGACAGAGGTCTGAACATCTCTTGGCAGGATGACTATATGCAATATAGCAAATATGGGGGTTTCTCGATCTTCTCCTTGAAAGCAAGTGTTGTTTTCAGTTTTGTTTCATTATGATAAATCTCTTTACTCTATTCAATTAATTTTGTAATGTTCTGTCTTTGGTTTGATTTTTCTATACCTAATTGACTAGACAACTATTGTGAAGATAATGAGATATACTATGGTACCTATTACTGTTATCCCGGTAACCTGCTGTGAAGTTCTATACCAAATTCACTGCACTGTCTCAATTGGTTTTGTTCTGTCTTATTCTGTTGTATTTCTACTACCTTCAAAATAAAAATAGAATAAAAAGAACTGGCACACAGGTTAATAAATGCTCCCAGGCCCACCTTTCCCTGGAAAAAAAAAAAGAATAGACAAGGCTGCTACCACTCCTGTTTAATATACTACTTCAAAAACTACCCAGAGCAATCAGGCAAGAGAAAGAGATTTTATATATATACATACAGATATATATATATATATATATCTGTATATATATATCTGTATATATATATATATTCATATATCAAAAGAAATAAAATTATCAATATTTGTAAATGACATGATGCTGTACATAGAAGACCCAAAAAATTTCACCTTAAGACTTCTAGAATTAATAACCAAATTCAACAATATAACAGGATACAATGTCAACATTCAGAAATCAATAGCATCCCTCTACACCAATAATGAAGTCACTGAGAAAGAAAAGTAAATATTTAGGAATTAACCTAACCTAGGAAGTGAACATCTACAATGAAAAATACAGTACCATGGGAAAGGAAATTGAAGAATACATCAAAAAATGAAAAGACATTCCATATTCCAGGATAGGCAAAACCAATATTATCAAAATGGCCATACTTTAGAAACTAATACAGAGGTTTAATGCATTGCCAATAAAAATACAACAGAAATCTCACTGAACTATAGGGAACAGTTGTTTTTCTAAATTAACATGAAACCAGAAGAGACCAATAATATAAGAGAAATACTGGAGGCCATCACAGTCCCATATAGAGGATTATATTATAGAACTACAGTGATAAAAACTGCATGCACAAAAACAGGCATGTGAACTGATGGAACAGAGAAACAACCTTAGCCACATCCAGCTAGCTAACCTTTGGAAAAGGGGCCAAAAACACACACTTCCATAAAAAAAGCCTCTTTAATAAATGGTCTTGGGAAAATTGGTTATCCACGTGCAGAACATCAAATTTAGATCCCTATAACTCACCATGTCATAAACTAAAACAAAAATGGATCAAAGATCTAAATGTAAAAACAGAAACATTTAATCAAAAGGCAGATAAAATAGATCAAATTCTTGGAGCCATAGGTTGAGTCAAGGAATTTCTGAACAAAACTCCAACTTCACAAGAAATAATATCAAAATTCAACAAATGGTATCATGTCAGGTTAAAATGCTTCTACACAGTGAATGAAACAACTAACAGAGGAAAGGGACAATTAACAGAATGGGGAGATGTATTTTCCAGCTTTTGCAAAGATAGAGGACTAACATAAAGGATACATAAAGATTTTTTAAAAAATGGACACCCCAGAATAAAAATGCCCAATCAAAAACTAAGCAACTAAAATTAATAAAAACTTGTCAGGAGTATAAATAGGTAATACATATATAAAAATGTTCAACATCTCTGAGAAATGCAAATTAAAATAACACTGAGATCCCATCTTACCCCAGAAAGAATGGCAATCATCAAGATATTATTAACAACTGTTGTTTAAGTTATGGGGAAAAGAGAACCATTCTACATTGCTGCTGGAAATGTGAGCTAGTACGATTATGGAAGTGAATATGGAGCCTTCTCAGAGAGCTAAACAAGAAATTCCACTCAACCCAGATATTTCCTTTCTAGGTGTCTTTCCCAAGAAGTTAGAGACAATGATGTACAGCAACATATGCTTACCCATGTTTATTTCAGCACATTCCTTAATAGCTAAATCTAGGATGTGGCCTGTATGTCCATCAATAGAGGAATGGATAAAGAATGTATGGTATTTAGACACAATGAAGTAATAGCCATAAAGGATAAACATGAGTTATTTATAGAAAAATGGATGCACCTCAAGACCCTAATGTTAAGTGAAATAAAAGTAATCCAAGATTAAGTATCTCATTTTTAATACAAGACAATCAAAATATAAACAAAAAGCAAAGTAAAACATATTTAATAGGAAATAGGGAGCCAGATTCTTTGCAAGTGAGATGGGGACCAAGAGAAGGAGGGGGGAAGGGAAGAATGGGAGCAAAAAGGAATAAAAAATTAAAATACATTATACACATGTAGCAAGTCCCCATAAAGAATGTGATCATTAAGTACTACAAGTATGTACTAATAAAAATAAAAATTAACAACAACAATAACAAAACAATATTAGAAACCTAGCAGTATCTTTCTAGAATCTGTATTAACTATTGGTAATGGTATTGAGTCTACGTATGTGCTGTGAGGAAAATGTGGAAATATTTATATTTTCCAGAAGTTAGTTTGTCTTGATAACTTTATGTATCACTTTCAAACCCTTAATCAAATCCCTTTGAGAACGTGGCAAAATCATAAACATTGTGTAACAGCCTACATATATATAAAGAAGGTAAAAAATTGAAAATCATTTCTATGATTTCACAGACCTTGAAAAATCCATTCTAGTACATTAGGTTACAGAAATTCTCACCTCAATTTGGTTGGGTCTCCTTAATCTCAATTTCTTCCAGTGAGAAATATAAATCAGAGAAACACAGAGTTCCACTATCCAACTACCAGTTCTGTAGGCCTGCATATAATTTGGGAATAAATTCCACACTGCTTAAATTTGCTTAACTTGTGTCATTTCAAACTCCTGCTTCAATTATTGTTGTTGTTGTTCTTGCTTGAATTTTATAAGTATATGTTATGAATCAAAAATGGAATTGGGAGGAAGAGTTTGGCCAAAGCCTTTGGTCTTTTTGGAATTTAGAATATTTGCAGAGTCATCTGGAGGGGTTGGTGATATTTAGCTCTCTCTAGAGTTGAGAATAACATCTTGTTCACTTTTGCTGAATCACTTTTGACCTCAATTCTTTCTTCATGAGAGCGCATTGGGCGATTTAAAGGATGGATATTCTGGACCATATGGGGGGAAAACATTTCTACAAATTGTCTATTCACTATATTTTCCTTCCATTTAAAAATGTTAACAAAGGTTTAAGTTGCCTCAAATTCCATTGATTCGAATTAAGAAGTTTAATAAAGAAAACTTTTTGAACAATTTATGTGGTTTGCAATTACTGTCCATATTCTTCCAGCAGACAAAACAACAAACCCATTATGTTTACCACTGATTACTAGGATCAGAATGGGCAAGAAAGAAAACACATTGTCAGCTTTGTTTTGGTTTCCAGTTGTTTCTTCCTTTGAAATGAAGCAATTTTCTTTTAAATCAAATCTTTGCTTTTTTCTCTATTTTGTGTTTTTACCAGTTTCATATTTGATGGTTCCAATTAAAATTAATGAACAACAATGTAACTTATAGAAAAATATTTTTATTTTCTTTTTGATTCAAGAAGAGCTCAAAAATATTGATTCAAAATGATTTTATGGTGTGAAAACTTAAGGTGAAAAGTTATGGCAGATAAAAGACACACCAATAATTTCTTTGTTTAGTAGCCTAAAAATACTATCAGTGGAAGCTAAATTTTTATGATTTGATGTGAGTCATCAAATTCAGCAAGGACTACATCTCTGTACACTAGTGAACAAATAAATCAAGAAAATTTAGTTCTTTATTATCTAAGACAATTTTATCTATAAAAACTCCGTTTACCTGGTCTTGCGTCTTCTACCAGTTTAATCTTATTTCTAAATAGGAATTTGTTCAGGTTGTAAGGAAATTCATAAAGTATTATTAAAAATTAATATTTAAACATCAGAGAAATTATAAAGAGAAGAATTAACTCAATTAGAAGGACTTAATAGGTTTTATTCCAACTGAAAATTTTGAAGGAGACATTGAATTTATCAAGTTCTGTGTCATACCTCCCAGTTAGCCAAAACTATTGTATAATGGTCAATGAAGCAGAAGTACTTTGCTTTTCCAGAAAAAGCCCATGTAATACTGACTAAGCTAATAGTATAATTATATTTATTCAAAGCTATTTTTCATGTATACCAAAATGGTAGTGACCAGATTTATGTGGGAGTAAATTTGCTCGTTTCAAAGTATGTTCAAAGTAGTTTACCACTGTTATGACCGAATATCTGAGAATGGCATTTCAAAAAGAAAAGAGGATTATTTTGCCTCACAGTATTGGAAGCTGGGAAGTCTGTGAACACAGCATCACATCTACTTTGCTTTTGTGAGGTCCTCATCCTCTTATTGTCACAGTGGAAAAGTGGAGGGGCAAGTAGGCACCTGCAGAAGAGAGAAAGGAGCCAAATCCCTGCAACAGTTAAACCTATTTCAACTAACCCATGCATTATTGCTTTGCCCTTATGACCCAAACATCTTCCCACAGCCCACCTCCTACGATTGCCACCCCAAGGCATTAATGGTCCAACTCATAACTTTCAGGAGATACATGCAAACCATAGTAAAGTATGTCTCATATTCTCTAATCAGTGTTTTCTGCCACTTACTCTCAGGACAAATCAATTTGTTAATTGATTCATTAAATCATTTATTTGCCAAGCATATTTGGGTTACATATAATGTTTTAAAGTAGAAATCTGAGAGCTTTTTACTTTAAAAAATAAGATAGTAAATATTTTAATTGATTATAGAATATAAGGTCTTTAACATGAATACTCAATGCTCTGGTAGTGTGAAAGCAGACACAAATACTTAAATGATTGGATTTCAATAAAACTTTTAAAAAATCAATGAATGTTTGCCTGCAGGCTACAGTAGATTTTTAGGTTTACATATTATGTAAAGTTGTTTAAAATATGTAAATTCTGGTCAAGTTTACAATGTCCTTGTAAGAAATAGATTTGGTTCTGTTTTTTCCAAGTCTATAAAGTGATGCTGCCTTAACTTAAATGATACTATTTTTATTTTTACATTCCCTGCAAATTGGGTGAATATTTGTCAATAATTTCTGTATTAAACAGACAATTTAATCAAAAACGTATTCTATTCTCTGAACCTCTGCTTAGTACTGTTTAAACTGAACAACTGGAGACTTTTAAATAAAAGAAAGATTATTTTAAGAAAGATTAAAATACTACAAATCTCAATTAAGTACTAATATGTGAAAATTAAATAACATCTCAGAATGTTTTTTCTGTTAACAAATTTGCAGTATCAAAACTCCTCTTGAGAAAATCAAGGTCAGGATAATTTGAAAAAAAATTTCTTTATTTTTAAGGACTTCACAGATATAATTTATTAACAGAAAATGAGATTATTTTGAAATGATTTTTAGAAAAGAGGTGTGTTTTGTTTTGTGGACTTTTTTTTTAATATGAGATACACTCTTGTCTTTTTTGTCTTACTATAATAATTTTATGTAAAACTAGCTCCCTCTAGTGATGAGAATCATGTTATTCACCAAGAAACCAAGAGACTTTTAAGACTATGTGCACAAAACCTTGAAATTGAATCTGAAAATGTATACCTGAAAAGATCAATTTTTATTACAAAGAGGCTAAAGAGTCAGTTCCAAGTCATCTTTAACCATCTTTCTTAATCACTGCATTAAAGCATGGTATTAAAATGGGCAGTGACATTGGTATCCTCTTACTCAATTAGTTCTCTTCACCCACTGGGAAAAGCAAATACAAAGGAAGTGACAATGGTCACTTAAATAGAAATCAGTTCACAGTCTAAAAATCCATTTAAAAAGTTTACAGTTTAATTAAAAGATATGAATTTTTAAAGGCTATTTTCTATACACAGACATAAATAGCATCATTTTACCTATCATTTAAAATCAAATTTCTTTTTTTGTCATTGAAGGTAAAAACCTTAAATGTATAACTTCAGCAACTAGACATCAGACAGCTATTGAAATGTAGACTACTCACTGGCACATTTGAAGCTAGACAATATATGCCAGGACTTGTTAACTTTTTCCACAGAGGGTTAGACAATAATACTTTACACTTTGTGGGCCTAAAGTCTTTTGCAAGCACTCAGTTCTGCTATTGCAGCTGGAGAGAGAATATAAACAGTACATGATGAATGAAAATGGTTGTTTTGTTCAAAAGCTAAGTTTCAAAAGATGATCATCTCACAACTCTGTATAAATATAAACCATATGGTATGCATTACATTTTACTCAGATGAGGAAACATCAACAAGCACTAACTTATGTGGAGTAAAGGAACTGAATTGGAAATGGAAGCAAAATTGCACATAGAGATGGGAAATCAGCAAAACTACACAGGATGTGCAAACAGAAAATCAATAAAGATATAGAAAAGCTGAATGATTGCGTTACTTGACTTTATTGACATAAAATAGTGTACTTGAAAAATACATTCATTTTTAGGGGCATATGCAACATGTGTGCACGGATCATACACTGAATGGTAACAAAGATACTACAGTGTTTGAAAGATGGGAATCATACAGAGTGTGCTCTTGCTCATGACAAAGTTAAACTAGAAGTAAATATAAAGATAGATTAATCTTCAAATATTGTTCATGTGTTTCTAAATAACACATGGAATTTACAAGGGAATTTTTTTTCTTTTTGTCTTTTTGAGACAGGGTCTTACTATGAAGTTTAGGCTGCCCTTGAGTTCACTTTGTAACCCAGGCTGGTCTTGAACTTGTAACAATCCTCCTACTTCAGCCTCCTGAGTGCTGGGATTACAGGGATGTTTCATCATGCCCAGTTTACAAGGAAATTTAGAGATTTTTGTAAGAAAAATTTCATGTGGTCATAGTTGGTATGGATACATATATATGTTAATGTGTTTTTTATATCTTAATTATGCTTACATAAAGTTGAGATTTTAAAACTGATGGAAGAAAACAAAATTTACGTAGTTCTCACTTATGTAAAAGCATTTCAAGTTGTGTGCAAGGTAAAAATTTAAAACAAATAAATTTTCAAGATATACTCTTTGCTTATGTATACTTTTATAAAGATAAAAAATTAGCAGGAACAAATAGAAATACCATGCAAATATAATAATCATAATGGTTCTTAAAATATGCAAACAAGGTCAATTTCACTCATTCTTAAAAAGATTCAAAATAAACCACACTGATTTTTTTTGCCCAAATTTTTAATGTACCTCATTGGCTAAAATAGAAAAGAAAGGTAATGAATACTTTTGGTGAAGGTGCAGATACTTTAACTAACTGATGGCAGAAATTAAACAGGCATAACCTTTTGGAAGGAAACTTGTAAACATCATTAGAAACTATATTTTGACCCAGAGGTGAAACTTCTGGAAATCTACATCCAATTTATACAACTTATACCTTCTAGCAACTTATTCATATATATATATAATATATTCTTAAATATTATGTACTATATTATATATTATGCATATATGCATGAAGTTGTCCATTGCAGCACTGTATGTAATCATAAAATATTATGTGCACTGACTGCCATGTATAGGAAGATGGCTCAATAAACAACGGTACACACATACAATGATGTACTTTGCAGTTACAAAGAATAGTGAGGAAGATCTTCATTGAACTGATTAAAAATGATTTCCAGAAATATTAAGTGAAACTATACAAAGTGCAAGAGTATTCACAGTTGCTACATTTGTGTAACAAATATAACAACATAGGAAGCATAATCCAAAAACCAGTGAGTTTGGTTCCCTACAGGAAATGAATTAGAAAGGGTAAAGGATGAGAGGACTGGGATGGGTTGGGGATGGGGTGAGCTAGTGACACTTTAAGAATAACTTTGTGCATGGTTTGACTTTCAGAATCATGCCCTATTTCACAAAATTTAAAAATGACTTCATAAAAATAAATGGCAAAAATCCCAAATGTAAGAAACAAGAAGAAAGAAATTTAACTCTGTTTCAAATTAGTAACATTAACAGACTGAAGGGAGGGAGGAAGAACAAACCTAATCAATATTTGCAAACAGTGATTTGACTGTATAATTCAAGCTAAAAATAAAATGAATTATAAACAATAATGAATTTTAATTAGTAGATTTGTTTTTCATAGTGGCCCAAGTTAGCAATTCTAAAATTGCTTAATATGTTTATAGGACTGAATAAATAAATATATTTTGTATAATAAGACTGAAGTTTCTCACTCTGAGAGGAATGGGGGAAGGCTGGAATAATTTTTTGTGCCCTATCAGAATTTGACTTCCTCCCAAGAGCTAGAAAGTTGTACACTGTACCCAGCAGAGTTCTCTTATGGGTCACATATCCATACCCAAAGAAGTCACTGCCAAGGCAAAATGACCATGGCTGGCTTAGCTTTATAAAATTTGACTTCTAAGACTAGGGAGTTGAGCATGAACCAAATCATTTCCTAATACCTGTGTTCTGTTAGAGAGCAAGAAAGGAGATTCGCAGGATTAGATAGATCTCTTTGAAGATTCCCTATTTTAAAAGTATAGTTGCTCACTATTGTGTCTATTGTGTACCAACTCTCAATAGGACCAAATTGATTTGTATTTTCTTGAGACTGGAATAGATCGATTACGTTCCAGGCAAATTAATTGTCTTTCAATTAAGGAATAGGTTGTTTAAACAATAATTTCCTTTTATAGAGTTCTGTTTTTAGTGAGGAAGAAATGGAGACTTCTGCTTATGTGCTCTCTTGCTTTACTAGTGATTAGGCATTTACTTCACGATATAAACTCTGAATGATTCTAGTCTGCTGTATTTTATTTTAATGGACCAAGATGTGGCCTCAGTTTAGTAAACATAGTGCACCATAGGAGGAAAGCCTTGCATGAAGGGGCATCAGGGAAGTCTAGTTGAGGAGGTGGTGTTTTAATGTGAACTGAAGTATTAGTTGAAGTTCAAAGACTTGGAAGAGCAATAGCTGTAATGATCAGGAAATGGAACTAAGCACAAACTGTTAGGGAGACTGGTGGCTTGGATCCTGCTGTTAGGGGGCTTATTTAGGTTATAGTAAGAGTGTGTTAGGCAAACGAATTTTTTTATTTTATTTTATTTTTTGCAAAAGTCAGAGGGAGAAATCACTGATGTCTTCAATGGAAGGAAGGACCCTGATAAGACTTATGCTTTGAAAGAAACATTCTTCATTTAGTGAAGGAGGACATCTCTAACTGGGGTTACTATAACAAAATACCAAAGACTTAGTGGCTTAAATGACTTTTGTCCCTCGGTGTTCTGGAGGCTAGGAAGTTCAAAATCATGATGTCAGCTGAATGTCCGCTGAGCTCTTTCTGGCTAGCAGATGTCCTTCCATGACAAAGAAAAAGTGTGTGAAGCTGGACACTCATCCTCATCTAATAAGGGTAATAATCCCATGACTTCTTATGAACCGCCTTATCTCTCAGAGGCCTCACCTACCACCTAGGATCTGTTTGGTGGTTAGGGCTTCACCATATAAATTTTATGGAGACACACTATACTGGGAGCAAAATTAAAGATAGGAATTTCGTACAGAAGCTATGCATGCAGATAAAAATCATGATAATCCAAACTAAGTGAAGAGCAACGAGAGGAGTAGAAATGGTGAAAGTGACATTTGCAAGAAAGAGTAGTTGTTGAGAGTTGCTTAGCAACTGATAAGATGTCCTGATGAGAAGCAGCGAAGAGTGCTTTTAAAGATTGGAAAGCTCTGAGCATTTTAATTTGTGATGGAAAGGATCGAACAGAATAGTTGAAGATAAAAGATAGCTCATGAAGAGAGTTTCCTGGAAGGGTAGGACTATGGGGGGCCACATAATCCTGATTAGTTAATTAATCTCAAGTCTTTCTTAAACATTTGTTTTAGTTTGTAATGCATTTATTAAAGAAATTCAGTCCCATTTTTTTTTTAAACCTTGCAATTTATTTATTAAAGAAATCCAGGCATTTGTCAGGTAGTCTCCTACAGTCTAAATTTTGCTGATTGTGTTTTCATAATAAAGTTTTAATATGTTCCTTAGACTTCTGGGTTTTTTTTTCTATAAATTTGTAATTGAATGTAGAAGGCATAGTACCTTTATAAAATATGAAAAGTTCTGAATTTGAAACATATCTATCTCCACAGAGTTCTGACCGATGATTTTGGGTCTGTACTTGTGAAAAATCAATGAGATTGTTCTGTCTTAAACACCGGGAAAATCTACCAGTTCTTCACAGCTCCCAAAATACCTAACAACCACCACAGTAACTGAAGACCGCATGGCCATGGCAGCTGGGAGTTCCAGGTCCATCTTGTGGCGGAGGCCGGTTTCTGTTCTGATAATCAGTGGCTGCAGCAGCAGATATTATATTTTCTTTATCATCACTGAAATCCTTTTCAGAAGTATGGTTAGTATTTTTTAAAACATCTTTCTTGAGGTATATTTCACACACCACAAAATTTACCCATTTAAAGTATACAATTCAATAGATTTTGCTTATTCACAGAATAGTATAAGAATCATCATAAAATGATTTTAAGACCATTTCAATACCACCCAACAAACCCTGTACTTACTAGAGGTTAATCCTCACTCTGGCACTTCCAAAACCTAAGCAACTGAGTCTACATATTGACTATTCCATATACATATGTCTAATATTTATGCTACATATAAATGAAATGACACAGTACCGTATACATTTTTGTATAGCTAACTTACCATGATGCTTCAAAGTTCATTTATGCAACCAGACACATCAATACTTTTCTAGTTTTTATTCTCAGGTAGCATTTCATTGTACAGATATACCACTTTTTAAAATTTATTTATTGGTTGATGAACATTATACTTTTTCAGTTTATTGCATATTACGATTAATTCTATGAACATGGACAAGATTAGTTGTTATGTTTTAACTTGTCTTGAGTAACACAAAGAATGGATTTGTTTGGATGAGTGGTTAATCTATGTTAAACATTTTGAGGGCTTTCCAAACTGTTTTTCAAAAGTGGCTGCATCATTTTACAATTGTGTAAGAAATGTATGAGTGTTTTCTTTGCATCTTCATCAACACTTATTATTGTCCATCTTTTTACCTTGACATTCCCAGTGGTTGTGCTTTTTATATTTCTGTAGTGAATAAAAATATTGAAAGCTTTTTCATATGCTTATTAGCCAATTGTATATTTCTTTGAAGAAATGTACCTTCAAATACTTTAATCATTTAAAAAGTAGCTTATTTTTTATTCTTATTATACATGTGATTTGAAAATATATTCTCCCATTCTATGAATTGTCTTAATCAAATCTAATTTATCATTATTTGTCATTTGTATTTTAAGGCTTATACCTAAGAAACAATTTCTTAACTGAAGGTCACAAAGATTTACTCAAAAAAAAAAAAATTTACTCCTATGTTTTCATCTAGCAGTTTTGTAGTTTTAGCTGTTTTAATGTAAACTTTGAGAACAGCTTCTCAGTTTCTGGAAGAAGATAGCTGGAATTTTGACAGGGATTATGTTGTTTTAACCAATCCATTTGTGTGACTACTGTCATTTTAACAATAGTGCAGTACGCTGTTCAACAACTGTAAGATGTATTTCCATTAACTCAGGTATTTAATTTTATCCCACTGTTGTTATGATTCAGATCTAAAATGTTTCCTCAAAGTCTCATGTGTTTGAAAGGTGATCAGATGATGCAGGCTCTATATTCATCAGTAGATGAGTTCAGTAGCTAAATGTAATGTGAGAAAGTGGGGCCTGCTTGGAGACGGGTTACTGAGGAAGTGACCTGAAAGGGTGTCTTCTTGTCCTGCTCCTCCCTTCTCTCTCTGCTTCTTTGCTGCCATGGGGTGAACCCTTCTTCTGCCATTCTCTTCTGCCTTAGCATTTTTTGCTTAGCAGTCAACCAACCAAGGACTCAATCCTCTAAAAACTGTGAACCAAGGAAAACCTCTACTCCTTTATACTATGAGTGTTGGGCATTTTGTCCTAGGGATGAGAAAGTCACTAAAACAAGTGTTTTGCAATTTGTATTACACAAGCTCTGCATTTCTTCCCCTAAATTTATCCCTGATTATTTAATTTTTAATGCTACAGTGTGTGGTATTATTTCCTCCAGTATTCTTTTGGTTCTTTAGTTTCTATCTTCTCCTTTGACGTTCCCATTACACATATGTTGGTACACTTAAGGATGGCTCCAATTTCTGTAAGTCTCTCTTCTTATTTATCATTTCTTTTTCTGCTTTTGAGATTTTCCTAATCACTTTCATCTATCTTCATCACTGATGGCTCTTATATCTGTCTGCTGGAAACTACTCAAGGCTCTTGAGTAAATATTTTATTTTGGTTATTGTGGTTTTCAACTTCATAATGATTGAATTCAAACTATTCACTTGACAAAAATAGGCTTTCACAATTCTTAACAATATTAACTGGCTCTTGGGAGCCGCTACAAAGCAGCCCTTGCAGATCTCCTGTTCCCATCCTGTTGAAGGAGCAATCAAGTTAAACCAGGAATTTTTCTCAATAGTGTAAGCTTGTACTGTTCTTCTAACTTTATGTATCTTCTTGTCAGTTGCTGTTTTCTGGAGCTGTGGCTGTGGCTGTAGTGGAGGTTGTGAGGTTGTCAGGGTGGAGACCAAGACCTTCAACTGGCTCATTTTTCCTCCTTATTTGGGGTGAGAAGATGACAGTAAGGACTTCTTTTTGTTTGGTTTGATTCAGACCTAGCATGCTAGAAGCCGCCTTGTTCTGCCTTCATCCCAACTGCCATATCATAGAGAAGTCCTCACAGATTAGTGATAAAACACTTAAGAAACTTGGCCTTTTGTGAGATTTTTATATGATGTTTATAGCCCCCTTCCTGCAGATTAGCATCTCTCAACTATCTGTTGGTGAGTATTTACCCCCCTCTCTTATCAAATAAGGAAAAACTACACATTATCTTTTCTCAGGCTCCCAGGACACACTGCATCCTTGGAATCAGCTATGTGGTCCCATTTGTACTATATATAGCAGGTACTCCTCACAGCCTGTGCTGTGTGGAGGCCCCGTCCCTGAGTGCCCATCAGTGATAGCAACTTTCTGCTATTTACCCCTTGATTTCAGTTATGTGTTAAATAGAAATGAGACCTGCTTTGTTTATTTATTTTTAGAATTCTATCCTGGTTTTTGGTGCTCCCATTAACAATAAATATGATAAAAATGTTGCAATTTGAAATAATTTAAAATCGTTTCATATGATCTCTCATTTTATAATGCAGAAACTGAAGTCACAGCAACAAAAGTAACTCCATCCAGGGCACACCTGTGTCTTTTGTCACCTGGTCAAACAGTCTTCTTGAGTTTCTACTAAGTTCCTGTTGTAATGGTGAGATATTCTTGATGGAATTGAATGTTATTTTCTTTTATTCATCTCATTTGAGGAAATAAGTCACATTTTTTAAAGCTTTCTTGAAAATTGTCTTTGAACTAGTTTGCTAGCTTTCAAGTCTAAATTCAATTTTATCTTTACAATGCTTATACCTTTGAAAATGATTATACCACAAACGTGTTCGTTCAACTTCAATAATATGAAAGGACATTGAAATATTAATAATGCTATTTGGGATAGCTAATATAATTAGTTCCTTTTAATAAATTACATAAACTCAGATAAAAATGATTAAATGCATAGTTTTGAAAAGGTGTGAGAAAGCTCAAATCCTTTTGTGAAGACAACTTCATTTTCTCATTAATCTTTTCTGAGAAAAGCTATTATCTTTTATCACCATTTTCATCCCTTGATAATAATGAATTAACTAGTACCATATACTGCTTGTCATTCACTTACTAATAAAGTCACTTAGTTTTATATAATTGCAATTGATTTTTAAACTATAGAATAGAAAGAATCCAGTTTTAAATAATATGTGTATATTAGTAGCATAATAAAACATATTTGTAATAAACTTTAAAATCTTCAAGGAAATTATACTTTTTAAAAGACATTCAAAGGAATCTTTGTGATAAACTCATAAAAGGAAAAATCACTTTGTTTTCATTAAAAAAGTAGATGGTGAATGGTTACAACTTCTGCTATTATAATCTATTAAAATATATAAATGTATTGCTATAGAAACTTTTAAATCTCAGTATATTTGTATTTAATTAATCCTACCTAAAATGTGCAAGTCTAGACTAGTTATAATTGGAAAATATTCTACCAGAATAATCAACTTCCATTGCTCACAATATTAAGTAGCCTTTTATTGCATTATTGACATAAATTAAACCTTAGTCTTTTTGAGACAAGAGCTTCACTGTGCAGTTCAGACTGGCCTTAAACTCACTTTGTAGCCCAGGCTGGCCTTAAACTCACAATAATTTTCTTGCCTCAGCCTCCAGAGTGCTGGAATTAATTGGAACTAAGGAAAACATTAAAAAATATTAGCCTTTCCATTATTTAGAAGTCAAGAAGAGAGCTTTTTAAAAAGTAAAAATATTGAGAACAGGAAGGAATAGAAAATAAATAATGCTAACTGAATAATATACTAGGTTTTAAATATATTTGCACTATTCACTCACTATATAGTTATCACAATGAATTTATGCTTGTATAACCTGTTAAAGAACAGAAAAGTTAAAGGCCAGTAACTTCTAGTCAATAGAGAGCGCCATACTAAAAACACCTTTTTCTCTTTATACTGGCCCTAAATCCAGTAATGCTCAGGTATTTATGCTGATGGCATTTAGTAAGCAAAAAGTAAAATTTGTATAGAAGGCAGGTGAGCTGATTTTGCTTTTTCATTTTTTTTCCTCAGCTCAGTCATTGGTTTCAAAATCCTTCACACCAAGTACTTTGCCAGGACTACTAAAACTACAGATTATATTAATTAATGTTTGACTTCATATTTTCCCCTTTTTCATCAACTGTAATGATGTTCATGAAGGATGCAATAGAGGAGGTGAACAGAAAAGAATAGAAATGGTAGAATTTGTTAATCAAGTCTTAATGGAGCTTGACTGTATTCATGAGCCAATGCAGGAATAGGAAATAAATTTTTAAAGAATATTAAATTATGAAATCAAAGATATTTTGTCTGGCAGTTCTCAAATTGGATGTGCAATTTTAGCTTTATTTTCTCCTAAAAATACTATTTTAGGGGTATTTTTTAAAGTTTAGTATATGTAGAACACATTGGGGATAAATATATTGGCTTCTAGAGCATTCAGTCAGCGTGCTGTGGGTTGAATTATCCATAAATTTCTTGTCTTATTCTAGATGCAAAAAGGAAGGAAAATATTTTAAGGATTTCATCTCCTTTTACAATTAATTCAAAACTGAAAGATTTAGGGTAATCCAGTCACTCTGATTATTGACAAATGTTCAAAGAGGAAAGTCATAACTTTTACTTTAGAAGATAAACAAGTAATAAGAAAATTCTCCAAAACATAGTTTATGGTAGAATATAATATCCAATTTCAATTTTGTATCTGGTTCAAGAAAGTTGTTTTTATTTTTCTCCCTGTATCTTTACTTCCTCTTTCTCTTTATTTTTTTCTATGCAGGATGAGTGTAGTGTTTTCTTAGTTTTTAAGGGTATTTTGAAAAATGTCTTTGTTAAAATATGAAACATTTAAATAGCAACCACACTCCATTTCATAGAGCAAACTCATTCATAATCTGCAAAGGTATTACCAGCGTAAGAAAGTTGATAGAAAACAGTGCTGCTGCCCATTTTCTCCCTAACCTGTTAACATCTGCCCCAGCCTGGTCACTGCTACTGTCTTAGAGCAGGTTCTCATCATCTGTCTGGATCACTGCAGTTTCCCTTTGAATGGTTTGC
This sequence comes from Hydrochoerus hydrochaeris, assembly GCA_004027455.1. Taxonomy (NCBI): domain Eukaryota; kingdom Metazoa; phylum Chordata; class Mammalia; order Rodentia; family Hydrochaeridae; genus Hydrochoerus; species Hydrochoerus hydrochaeris. The sequence continues at coordinate 53,332 of PVLA01002136.1, forward strand.
CTCACATGAGTCTCTGTTTTGCAATCTATTTGTCACATGGTCACTAGTGTTTTGCTTCTTGAAAAACAGAAACCAGAATTTCACCATAATACAGCATCCAAATAGGCTCATTATATAGCATGTCCTTCAATATTTGCCCTTGTTTACATTCTCCAATTTCCCCACCCACCCTGCACTTTCATACTTACAGTAAACTTACTTACAGTAAAACCAAATACTCTTCCATACACAATGTGTTCCCTTTAATAAGAATGCTCTTCCCCCAACTTTTAGTAAAAAGCTGTACCTATTCTTTTAGTACCCAAGCATTCCTGCCTCTCTGAACCCTTCCTGGTATCCCCTACCCTGCACACTGCTTTATCACAGGGCCATACCTTGAAAACGTGTGTGATACTCTTTGTGACAAAATTGTAATACTTGTTTACATATCTAATTCTCTTTCCAGACTCTGAATTCCTAGAAACTATGCCTTTTCATCTTTATATGTAGATACCTCATAGTTACTACTACTGCATAAGTGCTTGATAAATCCGTGTCCTCATGAAGTCAAGACAGAGTGGGATTTAGAGATTAGTCCAAATATATTCTGTGAGTCAGGGTAATCCCAGAAATAAGATACTGTTGCCTCCCACTCTTTTTTATTTCTTAGACTCCCAGACTATGATTCATTATAAAGAAGATGGAAAGATTTTTAACTTTTTGCACATAAAATTATCCACTAAAAGAAAATATCCATTGTATTCTACTGCCTGACTGTTAGGAATAAAAATGTGTCTTGATGGTCTAGTAGCATTTTGGGAAATGTTCTTTCATCCTAGGCACAATGTACTCAGACTAGACTCACAGCATTGGTATTAACTAAGAGAATTAAAGTAAAAATATCATAAGTGACACAAAAGAGCATTGATGCCAGTCATGAACTAGTGCCCTTTCTGCTTCCCTCCTCCTCTTCTCCTCCTCCACCCCTTTATCCTCTACCTCCTCTTTCTTCTTCATAAGATTATATAACTGTTAAATTATTTCTTGCCTTGAATTAAAAGACTTGTCTGGATATTTTAACTTAGGTGTCCCTTAAGCTTTTGAGGCCCCAAAAACAAATACATGTACCCACCCACACACACACACACACCCTCACACATACACACACTTAAAAATGTTGTTAACATCCCTTTGAGTCATTTGGTCTTTGTTGTATTTCAATAACTATTTTTTTACTAAACTCTTTTTCTGAATTTATCACAGAAGCACTGAAAAAACATTTATCTTGTGATTAGTCCTGTTCTGCAGACTACATATTATCTGGTAGCAAAAAATATACCATTTCTCTTCCAGAGTGTGTGAAGAAGGAGGGCATCATAAACCCATACAAAACTTAAATATTCATGCAAAGAAACCCTTTATAGCTTACTATTAATCCTTATAAGTGTTACAAATGTCCTGTTGCCTTTCCTCAGAATAATATAAAAACTACAAGTTTCATTTTACTTGTGTTGAAAAATAAACCTTTTTCAGTAAGAAAAGTAGCATAAATAATTGGATAACAGTGCATTACTCAAAATTTTTCAAAAAAATCTCATATTCTCGCTCTGGTACTTCACTTTTATGGCAGCTCTCTCCTCTTTTTCTACAAAGTTATCCTATACCATAATTCCCTCCATCCTCTCTCTTCCTCCTGTCTTCCTTTCATACAGATCCCCCATCTCACAATGCTCCCATGAATGTGCTTTTAGTTCCTTGGTCTGCCTTTTTATCATAAAAAGAACAAATTGTCTGAAATTCGGATATATAAAATTTTCCATTCTGTTAAAGGTCGCAATGCAGAATATGATTGATTGCCTAAAGGAGTAAGTAGACCAATAATGCTATGAAATTCACTGCTGGAAAATCATTCTGGATTGAACTGTTGAGGGAAGACTGTGATAGAGTAGAAAATCTGATCAGTCAAAGAGAAAAGAATAAGGCATAGCTAAGATCGATAAGCAAAGCAGGAATTCAAGGTGAGACGAATGTATGAGTAGTATCACATGAGTATAGAATGATGCAGAGTTGTGCAGACAATTAATTCTGGTGGGTTGGAGAATTTGAGGATGATGACCTACACTTTCAGAATGCCTAAAACAATTCCATCTTTAGGTCACAGGGAAGTCACTGCAGGTATTTTGTTGCTAAGAACCACGGTAGAAATAATGTGATAAAGGATGAATGAAAGAGGAGAGACTAACATCCTAATGGCAAGGGCATTAGGGGGTGGGAATAGAAAAGAAAAAATTCATCTTTTGTGCTTTTTGCACACTGATAATGTCATCAGGAAATCATTCACCAGGTGCATTTGATAAGCACAATATCAATAAGAATTTAAATTATTTATTCTTACAAGGAGCCAAATAATAAGGCCAAACTCATCTACTTTTTTCTTTATGACATTCCTCTTGCTACCCAAGGAAAAAGTAAACACAATATTTTGATGAATAAATGTATATATATACATATGTATTTCATTTTACACTTCAAATTTTTTATAAGAAAACTTGATGAAATTTTGAAGCAGGTATTTTTGAAGTTCTGAGACCCTTTCTATATAAAAATCAAAGAAAAAATAATAATTTGAGGATGTGAAAGAGGCCCATTTTCAGCTCACTGAATATTTGGAATGCCTGAGAATGTTCACAGTTTTTAATCTAAGCTGCATATTTTATCATTCTTAGAGCTCTGAAAAAAATAATAAATTTCTGTACCTTTGATGTTAATTCATTCTATAAGAGGCCAGCTACAAATATAATGAACATATTTAATTCATATAAGTAATTTTGTAATAATTCTACTATAACATGTACTAATAATATTCACTTAAAATATTGTAATTAAAAGTCTTAGAAGTATTTTTTCATTTCTCTAGTAGTTCTACTATAGACTCAACTTTAATGACCAATACAGTATTTATTAAGCATAGTTGACATGTCATATGAAAGAGAAATATTTTGCTTTTAACTAGAGAGCTCATCATAACTCAGGTAGATGTTGGTGTGTATGCCTATGAAAGTTTGAATAAAGAGAAGATGGATTATAGAGAACTGTAGATGGATTTGCCAAATTACTGTCATTAAGTCCACTTATAAGAATTTTAAAAAATGAAGTGTTTGGAAGTGTTATGCTCAGCTGGTCACAGGAGAGTGCTAGAGTACCATAAAATTACCTGTGCTAAAATAACTGAAAGAATCATGTGCAGGAAAATGACAGTGTGCCTGGGTAAGCTTTGCTTTGCAGGGTTTGAGTGAAACAAATAATAGCCTGTGCTGGCAGAAATTAAGTGGAACACCAAATCTATTTTATAATATCTCCAGATGTTAAGAACAGAATGATAAAGCATGACAAAACTATCTTGTGCTATAATTATTTTAATCTCTGCAATGTTATTATAAAAGATTTCATTTTGTCAGGTTATCCTCTGCAATTTAATATCCCATTTTAGCTATCTCTTAATGTTTCCACTCATTTGTTCTGCATTCTTTGCAACCAGCATCCTCTTGAGCCAGTGAGAATGCGATGTATAGACAAGACCACATTTAACAATCTTCTTCTTTAAAATAAATGAAAAATAACAGAGGTATAACTCTGAGTCTTAGATAATAGGAATACTTTTCAGTTATATATTTGTTTTATAGAATTTCACTAACTTCATACATATTATTTTTCACTTAAAAAGGTGAATATATACTCATTTTTGAGAAAGCATTAAGTGACCTCAGAATCTGAAAGAATTCATGACATTTACTGAGAGAACGTCTTGCAAGATTTTCAGACTTCTAGATTCTGGTGGTGAAAATAATGCTCCTTTACCCAATTTAATCATCAGTTTTAAAAGGATTGCTCTCTTATATAAATTCATACTTGAGAGTGCTGAGTAACATAATCAGATGCAATAAATTTGCTAAGCACAGGGAATCCTTGGAAGAATGCTACAATTAGACAGGGATCTTATGCAACTTTTAAGACAGTAAGAAAAGCTACAACCCATTTCCCAGAGAAATGAAGTTAAATACAGTAATTTCCATGTAATTTTTGGGTGGGTGAAGAAGAGTATTTTGCAGGAAACTATGATGGCTGCTTAGTGACTGCATATAAGAATGTTTCTCTTCTAGAGACCTACAAACTGTTTTCACCTTATGATAGTGGTGGCCCCAATTATTCTTGAATTATAAATGTGTTTACTCTTTACATGACACATAGATTGGGATGGTTTGCTAGTTTCTACACAGTTCTGGGCACAGTAGCAGGTTAAGTCACATCACTCTTTCTGCAATGCCTATGACAGATTTCCTTAGTGTAATATCACCTTAGTAGGCTTTTTTTATTTGAAGAGAAACATTCTACTTAAGAAGCCTTATAGAAAAGTGAAAAAGGAAATAAATTATAACCATTTCCATCCAGAAAAAAATTGCCACTAAATTCAGTAAGATACTACAATATTTGTTTAGTTTGTTTTCCCCAATCAGATGTATTAGAATCTATAGAAAGAGCATAAAATAATATGTGTTACATAGTTCTTAATATTATTGTGGTAGTACTCCCCAAAGGAAACCAACATGTGAAACTCTTTTCCTTTTTAACACTGAAAAATAATTATTTGTTGTACTAATAGTCTTGGTGCTCCAAGGGAAAATGAAAAGAGATGCAATATGAGACATGAAGGAATCGTGTTGATTGGTGAAAAAGTAAACTGGTGACAAAATGTGTGCATGGCATATCAGTGTCTGACAGAACCACTCTGTGTTTTGTTCCTACATGAAACTTCAGGTGCGATAAAGCCCAAAGTTGAACTTTTTTTCATCAAGTAGATAAGCTCTCAGAATTAGATTGTTTTTTCTTTGTATACCTGAATTTATGACAAGGCAGGTATAACTTCTCTCACAATATTTTTTTCCTCCATAGTTGATTACCTGGAGCAGTTGGAGCCACCACTAACATAAGGTGAAGACAGTTTGTAGGTCTCTTATATGTAGTCACTAAGCAGCCGTGCATCATTGTCTGCAAAATACTCCTCTGGTTCTGTTAGTTTTATGAGGAAGCAATGTCTGCACAACAGAGAACTCTAAAAATAAATACTGGATGTCAAGAAGTAGGTCTGGAGGTTAAGGATATGAGGATGACTCTTGTAAGACGGCAGTGAACATATCTTCCTTCTCCTCCTCTCCAAGAGCAATTGCACTGAATCCTCACTTAGGATAGTACAGACCAGGTGGAACTACACGATGCCTAGATGGGCTTTCCCTCCCTTTCTAGGGCTCAGTGTATCCCACCTCTCCAGTTTTTGCTGCTGAGACTGTCTTCCTACTCTATCTGTTCTTGGAATGGCACATGCTTCATAACTAGCTTTTATTCACACTAATCATCTTCTAATTCTGTATCCCACATCACCATAATTCCAACCTCTTCAATACTTCTTATTTTGGATAAAAAAAAGATGAATAACATAATCTGTGGTGTAAGAATGGCTCCCAAGGTCACTGGGTAAACAGAAGGCATGTTTTATTGCCAAGTACTCTGGGGAATGAGAATACTCTGTGGAGAAATGCTCTCTAGCAGGAAAGAGCGAGTGTACAAGTGTATTGCTATAGGCAAAATATCTAGTTTTTGCCTTTGAACATCAAACTAAATTCCCCTACAACTCATCTCTACTAAGTTGTAGGAAGGCACGTGAGAGACATTTTTCACCCTTTATCTCCTTTCCCAAAAGGCCTAGATTATGTGCTACATCTTGGGTGGTGCAGCCTTAAGAAAGGGAGTTTTAGAAGAAAAAAACACAGCGAGAATCTTCAGAAATATTTTGTTCTCTTCTGCAAGATTATGAGAAAAAATTGGTTTGCAAAGAAAAAAAATTATAGATGTTTAAATCAGTGATGTACAATTTATTTCCAATTATTTTAGAATAAAATATAACTAAAAGATATGATGGGAAAACTTTAAGTTGATTTGGTTACCATCTAGATTTTGTTTGTTAAATCATGCCTACATTTATGCAGTTTTTAATCTTTGAACTAATATTGGAGAAGTCTCACCTCCATGAATGACTTCTTTTTTCTTTTATTATACATGTTTGCAGTATATAATGAATATATTCACAATAGAATCTATACATGCACATAGCATATTTCAATTATTTTACCATTATATCTTGGTTACTTTTCTCTCATTATTGAGACAAAATACCCGATGCCCAAAATAAGGGAATGGAAGGTTTATTTCCCATAGGTTGGAGGTTTCAGTCCATACTCAGCTGGCTCCAAGCAGCAGGGTGGCATGATGGTCACTGTTCATAGCTGGCCACAGACAGCAAGGCACCAACAGGCAAAAGACACACCTTCTTCCCTCCTATACATCATACTTTGGCTCTGCCCCTAGGTGGGTGTAGCACTCACACCACCAATCTGAGCACTAGACAACAAATGAATCACAAATGCTAGATTTGATCACATCATAATTGCATAAGGCTTAGGGGGCACTGACATAAACCATGACACCTTACGTCCACCTCCATTTTATTTTACCAGTATCAGATTCATTCAACTAAAATACCTTATAAAGTTAATTATCATGTATGCAGATTAAAAAACAGACTAATAGGCCAAAATTATAAAATGTTTAAGACACTTACACTAAGGCAAGATACACTTTTGGATACATTGCCTGTTCTGGATTACAATACCTATTTTCCTCTCTTTTTTACCTGTTGTCTGTCTTTTGTTTTGTGCTTTATGTATTTTTTTCATATAAGAGAAACCATGTGATATTTAAGTTTGTTTGTCTGATTTACTTTACTTAACATTATAGTCTTATGGTGCATCTACTTTCCTAGAAATGACTCAAGTTTATCTTTCTTTATAGCAAAGTAGAGCTCCAATGTATACAAGAACCACATTTTCTTTATTCATCTATTGATAGATGTACAACCTACTTCCAGGATTTAACTATTATGAATTGTGCTGCTATAGGACCAGGGATTTAGCTCAGTGGCATAAGCGCCTGCCTGGCAAGTGCAAGTTAGTGAGTTTGATCCCTGGTACCGCAAAAAAAAAAAAAAAAAATTGTTCTGCTATAAACAAGAATATGCATACATCACTGTGATATGATATATTTAAATCTTTTTAAATATCTTTCCAATGAAAGCCTTAAAATTTTAAAATATAGCCATGGATTTTGATTCAAAGTCTACTGATAAATTGTCATTTTGCAAAGCAGCAGACATGTTTCCCTAGAAATGGTGTTTAAACAGAGTGAATCCCTTATTACCATGATTCAACAAACGGTGAGTGTGTAGAGCTTAAGGAGAGAATTTTAGAAGATGGGCAATGTGTTTAGAAAGAAATACAAGGGGCTTAAGAGAGAAAAATGATTAAAAGTTTAACAAATATGAGACATAATCCCAGATGTATCCAGGGGTATCAATACATATAAAAACACTTGGTATTTGTTTTATTTTATTTTATTAAATTTTATTTTAAAGAGAATAAAACAAAAGAGGACAGAATAAAGCAGATCAGAACAGAACAATACAAGCAACACAGCACTTCACAAGACAATTGGATATCAACAGTAGTTATCTTAGTGTCTCTTTCTTTGAAATAGTTGAGCATAGCTTCACATACAATACTATCAAACATAACAAAATAGAATAAAACCATTCAAGAGAATAAAAGTATTACAAAGCATTCTGAACCAAATAACAGAAAATGAACAATGGCTACTATAATATCTCATTTTCCATAACAAATTTATTTATATTATTACACATATTAAAATCCAATAAGACACAACATGATAGAACCAATGTTTCTAGCATGTTAGGACTTCAAAGCAAGATGATATTAAATCAGCAATGGCTGCCATAATGTCTTGTTTTCTTCAAAGTGACTATTCATACCATCACACATAATAAGCTTAAACAAAACAGAGTAAAACCATTCCAACCAATGAATGAAAACATTATAAAACTTCAAAGCAATATAATGGGGAACCATGATTACCATAGAATCTTATGTACTTTTACCACTTCTTACACTAGAGAGACTATATGGTATTTATACATGTGAGTTTGATTTATTTCACTTATCAATATGGTCTTGAGGTGCATCCATTTATTTATAAATATCTCAATGTGATTATTCTATATAGCCGAGTAGTACTCCATTATATAAAAGTATCACAATTTTTTTATCCATTCCTCAGTTGATGGGCACTTAGGTTGTTTCCACAATCTGGCTATTACAAATTGTGCTGCTATAAATATGGGTACACATATATCAGTGTGGTAAGATGTTTTCCATTCTTCTGGGAATATGCCTAAGAGTGGAATAGCTGCGTCAAATGGGACTTCCAAACACAGCTTTTTAAGGAATCTCCAGGCTGACCTTCACAGTGGTTGCACCAGTCTGCACTCCCACCAACAGTGCAGAAGAGTTCCTTTTCCCCACAGCCTCTCCAGCATTTGTTGTTGGTAGTTTTGTTGATCATGGCCATTCTTTCTGGAGTGAGATGGAATCTCAGTGTGGTTTTAATTTGCATTTCTCTAATGACCAATGACGATGAACATTTTTTCATGTATTTATTTGCCATTCGTATTTCTTCATCTGAGAACTGTGTATTCATCTCAAATGCCCATTTTTGTATTGGGTCTTTGAATTTTGGGGGTCTGATTTTTTTTTAATTCTTTATAAGTTCTAGACAGAAGTCCTTTGTCTGAGGGACAGTTCACTAAGATTTTTTCCCAGTTTGTAGGTTTTCTTTTCACTCTGCTGGAGATTTCTTTGGACATGCAGAAACTCTTTAATAAGATGTGATACCCGTTATTGATTCTGGGAAGTATTTCCCGTGCAGTTTGGTTCTTGTTCATGAGTTCTCTACCTACTCCTATGTCTTCAAGATTTTACCTACTTTGTCTTCCAACAGATTTAGTGTTTCTGTTTTTAATATTTAGATCTTTGATCCAATTGGATTTTAGTTTAGTACATGGTGATAGGCATGGATCTAACTTTAGTTTTCAGTATATAGATAGCCAGTTTTTCCAGCACCATTTATTAAAGAGACTGTCGTTCTTCCAGTGAACATGCTTGGCCCCTTTATCAAAGATAAGGTGGTTGAGTGTGTTCATAGTTGTGTCTTCTACTCTATTCCATTGATCTTCAGGTCTGTTTTTATTCCAATACCATGTTGATTTTATTACAGTAGCTTTGTAGTATAACTTCAAGTCAGGGATTCTGATGTCTCCTGCCTTGGCTTTGCTGCTTAGAGTTGCCTTTGTTATTCTAGGTCTCTTCTGGTTCCAGATGAATTTTAGGAGTGATTTCTCTAGATCTATGAGGTATGTTAGTGGTATTTTTATTGGGGTTGCACTGAATATGTATAACAATTTTTGGAGAATGGCCATTTTTACAATATTTATTCTTCCTATCCATGAACAAGTGATATCTTTCCATTTTCTGAGGTTCTCTTTGATTTCTTTTTTCAGGGTATTATAATTTTCCCTGTAAAACTCTTTTGCATCTTTCATTAGATTAATTCCTAAGGATTTCATTTTTTTTGGATGCTGGTGTGAAGGGTGTGGCTTCTCTTATTTCTCTCTTGGTGATTTTGTTGTTAGTGTATAAGAATGCTATTGATTTTTGAGTATTGACTTTGTATCCAGATGTTTTATTGAATTTATTTATCATATCTAGGAGACTTTCAATGAAGGTTTGGGGGTCTTCTATGTAGAGTATCATGTCATCTGCAAATAATGATAATTTAACTTCCTCTTTTCCTATCTTTTCTCCTTTTATTTCCCTCTCTTGTCTAATTGCTCTGGATAATATTTCCAGTACTATATTGAATAGGAGCAGTGACAATGGACATCCTTGCCTTGTGCCTGATTTTAAGGTAAAGGCTTTCAGTTTTTGGCCATTTAATATGTCACTGGCTGTCAGTTTGTCACAGATGGCCTTTATCATATTGAGTTAAAGACCATCTATTCCAATTCTCTGTAAGGTTCTTATCATGAATGGGTGTTGGATCTTATCAAAAGCTTTTTCTGCATCTATAGAAATGATCATGTGATTCTTGCTTTTGGCTCTATTGATATGGTGGACTACATTTATTGATTTACATATGTTGGACCATCCCTGCATGTCTTGGATGAATCCCACTTGGTCATGGTGTATAATCTTCTTGATGATTTGTTGCATCCTGTTTGCCAATATTTTATTGAGCATTTTTGCATTTGTGTTCATTAGGGAGGTTGGCCTATAGTTCTCTTTTTTAGTTGGGTCTTTCTCAGGTTTTGGTACTAGAGTGATATTTGCCTCCAGGAATGACTTAGGGAAAATTGCTTCCCTTTCAATTTAATTGAAGTTTGAGGAGTGTTGGCATTAAATCTTCTTTGCATTTCTTGTAGAATTCTGCAGTGAATACATCTGGGTCTGGGCTCTTTGTTGGTAGAGACTTGATTACATTTTCAATTTCATTCATAGAGTTTGGGTTATTCAGCAGTTTTACATCTTCTTGATCCAATTTTGTTGGTTCATATGTTTCTAGGAATCTTTCCATTTCTTTTGTGTTATTGAACCTATTAGAATAGAGCTTTTCAAAATAGTTGTTGATGATCTTCTGTATTTCCACAGGGTCGGTAGTGATCTCCTTTTTCATTCTGTATTGCATGAATTTGAGTCTTTTCTTTCCTTTTTTAAATTAGGTTGGCTAGGGTCTTGTCAATTTTATTTATTCTTTCAAAGAACTAACTCTTTGATTCATTGATTCTTTGAATTGTTTTCTTAGTCTCTATTGCATTAATTTCTGCTGTGATCTTTATAATTTCCTCCCTTCTTTTGGCTTTGGGCTTGGCTTGCTCTTCTTTTTGTAGATGTTTCGGGTGTAATACAACTTGCTTATTTGTGTTTGTTCTGGTTTCCTAATGTGGGAACTCAGTGCAGTAAATTTTCCTCTGAGGACAGCTTTCATTGCATCCCACAGGTTCTGGTAAGTTGTATTTGCTTTTTTGTTTGCTTGTAGATATTGTTTAATTTCTTCTTTAATTTCCTCTTGACCCACTGATTGGTCAAGAGTGTATTATTTAATTTCCATGTGTTTGTGTGGCTTTTGCAGTTACTTTTATCATTAATTTCTGGTTTCATGGCACTATGATCTGATAACATGCATGGGATAATTTAAATTCTTTTGCATTTACTTAAATATGTTCTGTGGGTTAGTATATGGTCTATTTTAGACAATGGCCCAAGTACTGGTGAGAAGAATGTATAATCTGATTTTGTTGGGTGGAGCACTCTGTGTACATCTACTAAGTCCATTTGTTCACAGGTGTGATTCAGTTCTGTATTTCTTTGCTGATTTTCTGTCTAGTTGATCTATCCCTAGGTGTCAATGGTGTTATAATTGTGTTATTACCTATTTGATTTTTCATTTCTGTTAATACTTGCTTTGTGTAGTTGGGTGCTCTGGAATTTAGTGCATATATATTTAAGATTGTTATCTCTTCCTCTTGCAGTTTTCCCCTAACTAGTATGTAGTGACCTTCTTTGTCTCTTTGGACCATTCTTCGTTTGAAGTTCACATGATCTGCAAACAGAATAGATAACCCTGATTTTTTTTTTTGAGTAGCTGCTGCATGGAGTATTGTTTTCCACCCTTTAACTTTCAGTCTATGAGTTTCCTTTTGGGTTAGATGGGTTTCTTGTAGACAGCATATGGTTGGATGTTGTTTCTTGATCCATTCTGCCAGTCTGTTTCTTTTAATTGGTGAATTGAGGCCATTTACATTAATGGTTATAACTGTCATATATTGGTTTATTGTTGACATGTTATCTTTCTGATGTTGCATCTTTACCTTTCCATTCTGTTTAATTGTCTTTCTTGCTTAGTAGTTTTTTCCTATGTGTATCTAGAATATTTTTCAGTATTCTTTGTAGGTTTGGTTTGGTGATCGTGAAGTTCTTCAGCTGTTCTTTGTCATGGAAGAACTTAATTCTCCATCCATTTTGAAAGACAGTTTTTCAGGGTACATCAGTCTGGGTTCGAAGTCATTTTCTTTAAGGATCTGAAAAACTTCACTCCATGCTCTTCTTGACTTTATTGTTTGTGTTGAGAAGTCTGCCATGATTCTGATAGGCTTTCCTTTATAGGTGACATGTCTCTTCTCTCTAACAGTTTTAATATTCTGTTCTTATGTTGGATTTCTGGGATGGTGATAATTATATGTCTGGGTGTAGTTTTGTTTTGGTTAAGGCTATTTGGAGTTCTGTATACCTCACTAATCTGTATGTCAGTTTCCATATTCATCATGTTTGGGAAGTTTTCAGCTATTAGTTCTGTAAATAGCCTCTTGATATCTTTTGTGTTTTCCCCTTCTTTTTCTTTTATCCCTATGAATCTTATATTGTTTTTCTTTGCATCATCTTGCAGCTGTTGAATTGTTACTTCTTGATTTCTTGTTATTTTTAAAAGATCTTTCCTTTCCTGTTCACTAGCTGCAATCTTATTTTCGAGGTCTGAGATTCTATCTTCACTTTCGTTGAGACGGTTTTTGCAACTTTCACTAGAGTTTTTGATTTCCTGTGTATCTCTTTGAATCTGCTTAATGCATTCTGTTTGTCTTTAAACTTTTCATTCAGGGATTCTATCATTTTGCTTTGTTCCTCTAATTGTTTAGCTGTGTCTTTGTTGGATGCATTCAGTACTTCTTTCACTACTTTTATCATTTTTTCTTTTACCTGGAAGAATATTTCTGATTTGAGTTCCCTCATAGCTTCCCGTACTTGCTTCTTTATTTCAGTTGACATCATTTCATATGTTTCAGGTTTATGTGTAGTATTTTATTCTATGTACATGGCTCCTATTTCTTGGGATGGGTATTTCTGTGTTTCCAGCAATTTTCTGAAGCTTTCCCTCATGGCACTGCACTGGCTTGGCTCCCTGTTCAGTGGCATGACTCCCCTGGATGAATGAAGGTTGCTGGGCACAGTCCACTCAAGCCCGCAGAACCACTGGAGCCTAGTCCAGTGACCCAAAGGGGCTAGGTAGGCACCCAGCCGCTGGGATTGATGGTCCCAAACCCTTCCAGGTTTGTGCTGGATTTCTGCAACTCACCTCATGGCTCACAGCACCTGCTTGGCTCCCCCTTCTGCTGGTCTGGTTCCCATTGTTGAATGAAGGTCACTAGGCACAGTCCACTCAAACCCATGAAACCCCTGGAGCCCAGTCCAGTTAGCCAAGGGGGCTGGGCAGGCACTCAGCCACCGGGATCGATGGTCCCAAACCCTTCCGGGTTTGCATTGGTGTTCTGGAACTCACCTCGCAGTGCGTGACTCTGGCTTGGCCCCCCCTTCAGCGGGTCAGGTTCCCCTAGTTGAATGAAGGTTGCTGGGTGAAGTCCACTCAAGCCCACTGAAACTCTGGAGCCTAGTCCAATGACCCAAGGGGGCTGGGCAGGCACCCAGCCACTGGGATGGATTTTTCCTCCCTTCTTTTGGCTTTGGCTTGGCTTGCTCTGCTTTTTCTAGATGTTTGAGGTGTAGTATCAGGTTGTTTATTTGTGTTCATTCTGTTTTCCTAATGTGGGAACTCAGTGCAATAAATTTTCCCCTGAGGACTGCTTTCATTGCATCCCACAGATTCCAGTAAGTAGTATTTGTTTTTTCGTTTGCTTGTAGATATTGTTTAATTTCTTCTTTAATTTCCTCTGTGACCCTTTGATAGCTCAAGAGTGTATTATTCAATTTCTATGTGTTAGTGGGGTTTTTGCAGTTTCTTTTATCATTAATTCCTAGTTTCATGGTGCCATGATCTGATAACATGCATGGGATAATTTAAATTCTTTTGCATTTACTTAAATATGTTCTGTGGGCTAGTATATGGTCTATTTTAGAGAATGTCCCATGTACTGGTGAGAAGAATGTATAATCTGATTTTGTTGGGTGGAACACTCTGTGTACATCTACTAAGTCCATTTGTTCACAGGTGTGATTCAGTTCTGTATTTCTTTGCTGATTTTCTGTCTAGTTGATCTGTCCCTTTGTGTCAATGGTGTGTTAAGGACTCCTGTTATAATTGTGTTATTACTTATTTGATATTTTATTTCTGTTAATACTTGTTTTGTATATCTCTCAAATTTGGTGCATATATATTTAAGATTGTTATCTCTTCTTCTTGAAGTTTTCCCCTAATTAGTATGTAGTGACCCTCTTTATCTCTTTGGATCATTGTTGATTTGAAGATCACATTGTCTGCGAACAGAATAACTACCCTCACTTTTTTTTAATTCCTGTTGCATGAAGTATTGTTTTCCATCCTTGGACTTTCAGTGTATGAATTTCCTTTTGGGTTAGACAGGTTTCTTGTGGACAGCATATGGTTGGGCATTGTTTCTTGATCCATTCTGCTGGTCTGTTTCTTTTAACTGGTGAATTGACTCCATTTACATTAATGGTTATTATAACTGTTATATATTGTTTTATTGTTAACATGTTATCTTTCTGCTGTTGTATCTTTACCTTTCCATTCTGTTTAGTTGTCTGTCTTGCTTAGTGGTTTTTCCCTATGTGTATCTAGAATGTGTTTCAGTATTCTTTGCATGTTTGGTTTGGTTTAGTGATCATGAAGTTCTTTAGCTGTTCTTTGTCATGGAAGTATCTTATGTCTCCATCCATTTTGAAGGATAGTTTTGCAGGGTGTATCAGTCTGGGTTGAAATTTGTTTTCCTTTAGGATCTGAAATACTTCACTCCATGCTCTTTTTTTACTTCATTGTTTGTTTTGAGAAATCTGCTGTGATTCTGATAGGCTTTCCTTTATAGGTGATATCTCTTTTCTCTCTAACAGCTTTTAATTTTCTGTTCTTATGTTGTATTTCTGCAATGGTGATTATTATACGTCTGGGTGTAGTTTCATTTTGTTTATGGCTGTTTGGAGTTCTATATGCTTCACTAATCTGTATGTCATTTTCCATTCTCATGTTTGGGAAATTTTCAGCTATTACTTCTGTAAATAGCCTCTTGATATCTTTTGTGTTTTCCCCTTCTTTTTCATTTATCCCTATTAATCTTATGTTGTTTTTCTTTGCATCATCTTGCAACTGTTGAATTGTTTTTTCCTGATTCCTTGTTATTTTTAAAAGATCTTTCCTTTCCTGTTCACTAGCTGCAATATTATCTTCAAGGTCTGAAATTCTATCTTCACTTTTGTTGAGGCAGTTTTGGCAACTTTCAGTGGAATTTTTGATTTCCTGTATATCCCTTTGAATCTGCTTCATGTATTCTGTTTGTTTCTTATACTGTTCATTCAAGGATTCTATCTGTTTGCTTTGTTCCTCTAATTTTTTAGCTGTGTCTTCTTTAGATGTGTTCACTATTTCACTACTTTTACCATTTCTTCTTTTACTTGGGAGATTATTTCTGATTTGAGTTCCTTCATAGCTTCCCATATTTGCTTCTTTATTTCAGTTGATATCATTTCAGGTATTTCAGGTGTATGGCTAGTATTTTCTTCTATGTACATGGCTCCCAGGCTTTCTTGGGATGGGCTGGAGGTTTGAGATTGCATTTTGGTCTTTCATTTTGTCATTTTCCTATATTTCCATGTTTCGAGTGATGTTCCAAAACTTTCCCTGGGTGTTGGAAATCACTTCCTGTATCCTTGGCTCCCAGGACTCAAGTGGCCAAACTCTCCCAGGGCCAGTGCTGGGAAGCTAGAATTCCCCTCACAGTTCATGTGGGCCTAACTCTCCTCTCTCTGCAGCCTATTTTATTTTATTTTATTTTATGAGGGTAAAACAAAGCATAACAAAACAGAATAAAGCAGATTGGAAGAAAACAATGTAAATGACACAGATTTCAAAGTAAGACAACAGGAGATCTACAGTGGCTACAATAATGTCTCTTGATTTCTTCTAAATAGTTATCCATATCTTCACACACAATGAATTCATACAAAACAAAATAGTATTAAACTGATCAAAACAAAGTAATGAAGGTATTACAGGCCTTCCAAACCAGACAATAGAAAAATCAACAACGGCTACTGTAATGTCTCTTGTTCTCTTCAAATAGCTGTCCATACCTTTGTATACATTGAAATTAAATCATACAAAACAGACTAAAACCACTCTGAACAAAGAATAAAAGCATTACTGGATTTCACAGTATAATGGTAGGGAATTAGCAATGGATATTGTAATGTCTTTTTCTTCAAAGTAGCTGTTCATTTCATCACACATAATACAATAGATTCTCAGAAATTCTAGGCATGTGTAAGCCTGTACATGTAAACCTATCCTTTCTGCATTAGAGGAAAAGATAAAACAAAACAAATTACTAGAAAAACAAGAAACAAAGAAGACAAATAAATAACAATAGCAAAGAGCCCAAAAATAATGACAATATAGACCTTCAAAACAAGATGATAGGAACATAACTAAGGTTGTTATTTTACATAGTGATCTTCAAAAGAGTTCCTCAGATCACCAGACACAAATGTGCAAAATTGTTCTAGTCCTATGAATGTTAACTTTTTTGTTGCAAGAACAATAGAATTTGTAGCCCAATCGTCTTAGCTATCCACGTATGTTTATACAAATTTAGATGTTTTTTGTCTTCCTTTCTTTTCCTCATTTTCTCTGAGATATTACCTTTTCCTCTTTTGAGCAGATTCTTACCCTTTCACCATACATATTGAGGATTTTTTATCTTATGTACTCTTACCATTTCTTATTCTAGGGAGGCAATATGGTATTTACACATGTGAGTTTGATTTATTTTACTTGAGTATGGTCTCGAGTTGCATCCATTATTCATTGTGATCAGGAACTTCCGATCCCAGCTTTTTCAGGAATCTCTAGATTGATTTCCATACTGTAGATCTCCTGTTGTCTTACTTTGAAATCTGTGTCATTTACATTGTTTTCTTCCACCAAAAGTGCCAAAGAGTTCCTTTTTCCCAAAAGCCTCTCCAGCATTTGTTGTTGGTAGTTTTCTTTATCCTGGACATTCTTTCTGGAGTGAGATGGAATCTCAGTGTGGTTTTAATTTGCATTTCTCTAATGATCAGTGATGAGGAACATTTTTTCATGTATTTATTTGCCATCTGTATTTCTTTATCTGAAAACTGTGTACTCATCTCAGATGCCCATTTTTGGATTGGATGTTTGAATTTTGGGGGTCTGATTTTTTAAAATTCTTTATATGTTTTAGACAAAAGTCCTTTGTCTGAGGGACAGTTGACAATTGACAGTTTTTCAAAATTCATGGGTTTCCTTTTTACTGTGTTGGGGGTTTCTTTTTACATGTAAAAACTTTTTAATAAGATTAAATCCCAGTTTTTCATTCTGGGAAGTATTTGCAGTGTAGTTTGATTTTTGTTCATGAATTCTCTGCCTACCCTTATGTCTTCAAGGTTTCTACCTACTTTGTTTTCCAGCAGATTTAGTCTTTCTGTTTTAATATTTATATCTTTAATACATTTTGACTTAAGTTTAGTACATGGTAATAGACATGGGTCTAGTTTTAGTTTTCAGCTTATGGAGAGCCAATTTTTCCAACACCACTTATTAAAGAGACTATCTTTCTTCCAGTGAACATGTTTGGCCTCTTTATCAAAGACAAAGTGAGTGAGTGTATTTATAGTTGTAATTTTATCTTGTAATCTATACCATTGCTCTTCAGGTCTGTTTTTATTCCAGTACCATGCTGATTGTATTATAGGAGCTTTGTAGTATAGCTTCAAGTCAGGGATTGTGATGTCTCCCACCTTGCCTTTATTGCTCAGAATTGCCTTTGTTACTCTAGGTCTCTTCTGGTTCCAGATTTATTTTAGGAGTGATTTCTCTAGATCTGTGAGTTATGCTAGTGGAATTTTGATAGTAATTGCATTACTTCTATACAACAATTATGGGAGAATGGTCATTTTGACAGTATTTGTTTTTCCTATTCATAAACAAGTAATGTCTTTCCATTTTCTGAGATTCTCTTCAATTTATTTTTCAGGGTATTATAATTTTCCCTGAATAGATCTTTTACTTCTTTTGTTAGATTGATTCCTAAGCTTTTTTTTGGGGGGATGCTATTGTGTAGGGTGTGGCTTCTCTTATTTCTCTCTCGGTGATTTTGTTGTTAGTGTATAGGAATGCTGTTAATTTTTGAGTTTTGACTTTATATCCAGCTACATTACTGAATTTATTTATTATTCCTAGGAGTCTTTCAATGGAGTTTTGGGGGTCTTCTATGTAGAGCATCATGTCTTCTGCAAATAATGATAATTTAACTTCTTCTTTTCCTATCCTTACTCCTTTATTTCTCTCTCTTGTCTAATTGCTCTTGTCTAGTACTTCTAGCACTATGTTGAATAGGAGTGGCAATAATGAAAATCCTTGACTTATGCCTTATTTTAGAGTAAAGGCTTTCAGTTTTCGGCCATTTCATATGATGCTCACTGTTGGTTTGTCATAGATGACTTTTATCATGTTGAGGTAAGGATCATCTATTCTGATTTTCTGTAGGGTTCTTATCATGAGTGAGCACTGAACCTTATCAAAATCTTTTTCTGCATCTATAGGAATGATCATGTGATTCTTACTTTTGGCTCTATTGATATAGTGGATTACATTTATTGAATTGCATATGTTGAACCATCCCAGCTTTCCTAGTATGAATCCCACTTGGTCATGTGTATAATCTTGATGATTTGCTGCATTCTATTGCCTGGTTTGTTGAGAATTTTTGCATCTATGTTCATTAGGGAAGTTGACCTGTAGTTCTGTTTTGGGTTGGGTCTTTCTCTGGTTTTGGTATTGGAGTAATACTTGCTTCTATGAATGAGTTAGGGAGAATTGCTTCCCTTTCAATTTCACTGAAGAGCTTGAGGAGTTTCCGCATTAAGTCTTTAAATTTCTTGTAGAATTCCACATGAACCCATCAGGACATAGGCTTTTCTTTGTTGGTAAGAGTTTAATTACATTTTCAATTTCATTAATTGAAATTAGGTTATTCAGCAGTTTTACACCTTCTTGATCCAGCTTTAGTACTTCATATGTTTCTAGGAATCTGTCCATTTCTTCTGTGTTAACAAACCTATTAGAGTAAAGGTTTTCTAAGTAGGCATTGATTGTCTCCTGTATTTCCACAGGGTATGTAGTGATTTCATCATTTTCATTCCTTATTGCATGAATTTGAATCTTTTCTTACTTTTTAAAAATAAGATTGGTGTTTCAGTGTGTGGAATTAATAACCATGTTGCTAAAGTTTTAGTTGGATGGATGAGCAAAACTGACTGCAGTCTCACTGTTTGGATGTCCACTTTGTGGACTTTACTTTTGTAACTTGAACAATTGCATCTAAGAGGAAAGTATGTAATTATCAACTAGTGATTTTTTATTGGTTACTATTTTTGTTTTTTTTTCTGTTTTGTTTTCTTTTTGAGATTTTGTATTGTTTCTACTCTCTGTTTCAAAATTTTTTCTTTCAATAAAAAATATTTTTGAAAAAAAGCAAGAGGAGGAAAAGAAAGTGCTCTAAAAGAGATAACTGTATGTATACTTAAGTGTGTAGGATTGATAATCATGTTGTTGGATTGGTGAACAGAACCGTTTGCAGCCTCACTCTGTGAATGTCCACTTTGTATGCTTTAATTTTGTAACTTGAACAACTATATCCAAGAATACAATATGTAATGTATCAAATAGTGATTTCTTACTGCTTATTTTTTTTTGAAATTCTGTTTTGTTTCTACCCTTTTTTCTGTTTTGCTTCCCCCCTCTTAATAAAATTAAAAAAAATAAGATTGGCTAGAGGCTTATCAATTTTATTTCTTCTTTCAAAGAACCAACTCCTTGATTCATTGTTTCTTTATATTGTTTTCTTAGTTTCTATTGCATTGATTTCTGCTTTGATCTTTGTAATTTCCTCCCTTCTTTTAGCTTTGGGCTTGACCTGTTCTTTTTTTTCTAGATGTTTGAGGTGTAGAAACATGTTGTTTATTTAAGTTCATTCGGTTTTTCTGATGTGGGAATTCACTGCAATAAATTTTCCTCCAAGGACTGCTTTCATTGCATCCCTTAGGTTCCAGTAAGTTGTGTTTGTATTTTCATTTATTCATATTGTTTAATTCCTTCTTTAATTTCCCTTGTGACTCAGGGGAAATTAAATTATTCAATTTCCATGTGTTTGTGGGGTTTTTGCAGTTTATTTTATCATTAATTCCTAGTCTCAGGGAGCTATGATCCAATAACATGTATGAGATAATTTCAATTCTTTTGTATTTACTTAAGTATGTTCTGTGGGCTAGTAAATGGTATATTTTAGAGAATGTCCCATGTACTTCTGAGAAGAATGTATATTCTGATGTTGTTGGGTGGAACACTGTCTATGTCTACTAAGTCCATTTGTTCACAGGTATGATTTAGTTCTGTTATTTCTTTGCTGATTTTCTGTCTAGTTGATCTATCTGTGTCAATGGGATTTTAAGGTCTCCCATTATATGTGTTATTGGCTATTTGATTTTTCATTTCTGTTAATATTTGTTTTGTATAGCTGGGTGCTCCCAAATTTGGTGCATATATATTTAAGATTGTTATCTCTTCTCCTTGAATTTTTCTCCTAACTAGTATGTAGTGACCTTTTTATTCTCTTTTGATCATTCTTTGTTTGAAGTTCATATTGTCTCCAAACAGAATAGCTACCCATGCTTTTTTTTTTTTCTTTTGAGTTCCTGTTGCATGAAGTACTGTTTTCCATCCTTGGACTTTCAGTCTATGAATTTCCTTTTGGGTTAGATGAGTTTCTTGTATGCACCATATGGTTGGATGTCATTTCTTGATCCATTCTGCCAGTCTGTTTCTGTAATTGGTGAAGTGAGGCCATTTACATTAAGGGTTATAACTGATATACATTGGTTTATTTTTGACATGTCTTTCAGCTGCTGATTCTTTACCTTTTCCCTCTGTTTCACTGTCTGCCTTACTTAGTGATTTTTTTCCTATGTCTCTCTAGAATGTTTTCATCACTTTTTGCAGGATCAGTTTGGTGGTCACGAAGTTTCAGCTGTTCTTTGTTATGGAAGTGTCTTATTGCTCCATCAATTTTGAAGGACAGTTTTGCAGGGCACATCAGTCTGGGTTGAAAGTCATTTTCCTTTAGGATCTGAAATGCTTCACTCATGCTCTTCTTCACTTCATTGTTTGTGTTGAGAAGTCTGCTGTAATTCTGATAGGCTTTCTTTAATGGTGATCTGTCTCTTCTCTCTAATGGCTTCCAATATTCTGTTCTTGTGTTGGATTTCTGGGATTTGATTATTATATGTCTAGGTGTAGTTTTATTTTTGTATGGTTATTTGGAGTTGTATATGCTTCACTTGTCTGTATCTCAGTTTCCATTGTCATGTTTGGGAAATTTTTAGCTATTACTTCTGTAAATAGCCTCTTGATATCATTTGTGTTGTCACTTTCTTTTTCAACTATACCTATCAATCTTATATTGTTTTTCTTTGCATCATTTTGTAGCTGTTGAATTGTTTTTTCCTGATTCCTTGTTATTTTTAAAAGATCTTTCCTTTCCTGTTCACTAATTGCAATCTTATCTTTGAGGTCTGAAAGTCTATCTTCACTTTCATTGAGGCAGTTTTGCCAACTTTTGATGGAATTTTTGATTTCCTGTATATCTCTTTGAATCTGTCTCATGCATTGCTTGTTTCTTACATTGTTCATTCAAGATTTCCATGTTTTTGCATTGTTCCTCTAATTTTTTAACTAAGACTCATTATTGTCATGACAGGATGGTCTTGGGTTCATAGTGAATACACTAGAAAATGGGTTTGTTTAGACACCAAAAATCTACAGATATTATAGTGGAGTCTGAAAGTCCCATTTGATTATGAACAGAAACCATATTTGCAATCTAGTTCTCATAAACTAGATTTAGCATCAGTTTGTGGGCTCCCTAAATACCCAGTTGCTTAGATACAGAGTCTGAACAAAGAATTATGGAAAAAACTGAAATTCCTTGTGCTCAGAGTACATGTTGTTTTATCTGTTGGGATTGCTTGATAACAAGCCCATACCAAATTGTGGAAGACAATTATTCACATCTGAGTACTACATTTTATCTCTAGCTAGTGAAATTTATAATGCACAGAATCAACCACTTCTTTCTCTATCTCTTCTGCAAAAGCTTTAACCGATACACTTATGAAACACAAATTGTCAAAAACCAACTCACAGACTAAATTATTTCTTTCATAAGTTACTACAAACTTCTGAAATAGAAATAGTATCATTAAAGCTGATTTTAATATTTCAGGAGGAAATAAATGGACCTTCATTAAGAACAGGTGTATGTGTGCTTTTCACAAGTTACTCTTTTCTAAGTAATGGAATAATAACTTTTCACAGTTCTTTTTGCAGTGTAATGAATTCTAAAAGAGATACTAGCTTAATGACCTCTCCTTTGATGTAACATTGAATCTTCTAAGGTATCAGTGCTGAATAGAAAATTCTAGAGATCAGAATTCCATTAAAATCTCAATTAAGTGCATGCAGATTTCATAGAATTCTTTCCTTTGGAAAATAATCCTTTGTTATTAGTTAAAAATCCATTTGTCATTGTTTTATCTTATTAAACAAGAGTAGTTTACATTTTAATAGCCCAATAAATTGTCAACATTCATTTTTCTAATTTTATGTGTTGCTATGTATCCAGAAAAAGAATAACTTGAAATCCTAACCTCAAGTACCTTGGATTGCAACCTTATTTCAAAATAAGGTCTATTCAGATATACTCAAGTTAAACTTGGGTTATTAGGATAGGCTGCAATCTGATATGATTAGTACTCAGGTAAAAAGGGGATATTTGGACACAAACACAGTGAGAAGATAATATGAAGAGACACATGGAAAAATGCTTTGATTTTGGACTTTTGCCTCTAATATACAGCTGTTATTTTAAGCCAGTTAGTTTTTGGCACTTATATGGCAGACCTAGGAAACTAATACATTAATTAGGCTGAGATTTTTGGCTACTGAAAGGTTATCTTTGGATAGTTTTCTTAGCAGAGGCATAATCTCTACAAATTCTTTTTGTTTTGGAGAGAAATCTAAACACAGCACTCTACTGGGAGCTGTCATCTCATCTTTCTCTGCCTTTCTGACATTTTCCCCACAAAGATGCATGCAAGAAAATTACCAGGAAGGATCACATAACAAACAAAACTGGGTTATCTAAGGGAAACTTAAAGAAATTTTAAAAGGACACGCATTTAATTTTCCAGTGGTTTTTGAGGAACACTGCATAATGTATTAAATAGACAGTATCACAGTTGTGAAGCAGAAAGGTACTTAGTCTTAAAGAAGTGTTTATGGTAAAAAAAAGTATGATAAAAGACCCATTTTAGCCTTACATATGTTTTATTTTTCAATAGACTATATAGAGAGCCCTTCCTGGACCTCACTGTGTTCCAGGAAGTTTGTTTTTGTAATTCATGGAAAAGTTATTGGAATTCTAGTGAGCTAATTCTAATTTACCACTTCCGTGCAACCCACGATGACAATAAGGACACTAAGGTGTATTCATAGCTGTAGGGAGCCAAGGGGATCTTAATTCCAATTAGGATGATAGTTAACTGGAACAAAGGCCTCAACCCAAGGGCAAACCCAGGTTTTAATCATTCGTGATGAGGGGAGTGGCTCAAAGATGAGTGACTGGGAGTGGCAGGAAGTATGTGGGTGCTGTGAGCAGGACTACATAGGTGGCCTGAAATCAACTCTGGAATATGCAGAAACAGTGATATGCAGAAAGAGTAATCTGTGTAAAATACTTTGAGGTGGCCTCTAATGTTTTGTGGTCAGTGCTTTAGCTTGATGCGTAATCTTTTATGCCCTGGGAAATCATAGCTTCTTATTTCAAGGCTTACTCCCAGCCCACTGCATAGAGCATGACTCTCCTTGCTGGGCCACACAAGTTTTTTGGGAGATATGGGGGTGGGGTAATACTGACCTGTCACCTTGCTTCAAAGACTACACATCAGCACCTCAGCTAAACAGATTTGAATTGCTTAAAGCCAATTGAGGGGATAAGGAAAAGTCCTAGCCACCTCTGTACACATCAATACATGGAAATAGGGCCAGGTTTCACCAAAATGGATATAATGGCTATTCTTTCAAGGAGAGTTATTCAGGTAGCACTAATGTATTATTATACAATTAAAAGGAAATTCAAGGAGGGTTAGTTGGGTCTTCATCTTTGTTGATAATTACAATTTTTAACAGTTAGACAATGATCAGTCCAAGAGAATGTTCTATTACCAGATTGGTTACCTAAAATTTTCTGATAATTGAAGAGGGGAGAAGAATGCAAAAGGTTTTCCAAGTGCTTTTAGATGTCTTTATTTATTTAAGAGAAGAGCAAAAATTTGTTATTTATTTTCCTGAAAGTATACTAACTTTGATCTATTCAGGCCTTGTCCCTTTATTGGATAGATAGATGAGTTTCACCTGTCCTTACAAATATTCCTGCTGCTTTTTTTTCCCACATTGGCCTTGAAGCAATATTTGAAGATATATAAATAGGTTAGGTAGAAGAGACCTGTCCTCCATGAAGTAGACCTAGTACTCTATTTAAAATACATTGTGTTTCCATGGAATCCTGAAGCTCACATCCCTCACCATGATCTGGAGGATGCACCAAGATTTCTTGTTTCACCTGATGAGAATGGAAGCCAGATTCACAAATGCTGCCTGGGAAACCACACAGCTTACTCTACATCCTTGTACAATACTTAAATTACTTTGATTTATAGTTTTTGAAAAATAGGGAGAGACTGATGGAGAATTCTAAATGGATATACTGCTCTTAGAAAGAAAATTCAACCTCATTAAACAAGTGGAAGGCTATGGTGCATTCCTTCCTCCATCTTTCCTCTCCATCTCCCTCTCCCTTCTACTTTCCTTCCTTTCTTTCTAGCAGACAAAAGTACAGTAGCCAAACAATTAGAATCTCACAGCTGGCTTGAGCTCTGCCTTTAGAAACATTATGTGGTCTCTGCTCCTCCTGCCCTTCTCCTAGACCTGTAGACTTTGCAGTGTTTGAGACTCCTACCAGCCACCGCAGTGGTGGAAAATGTTCTTCCCTTTCACTGATAAAATGAGAGCAGCATTACTTGTGCAACAGAGTGGAAAGAGTTGGGAAATTATCACATAACATTTTGCAACTTGACCTTGAAAGCAAAGGAAATGTTACTGAATAATCCATTGATTTCATGTACAAAGATTTTTTTTAATAATACAAGCATATTTTTGTTCTTAAAATAGGAAGAGAGAAGTGGGAGGAGAGTGACATTACAAGTTAGTGTATTATCAGTTTTTCTAGTTTTATTCACATCAAGCATTATTCTTCATCATCTATTTTAACATATTCAAAAATCATGCATTATTGGAAGAAAATGACTATCTTTCATCTGACTTTTATGAGGAGCACAAGAGACCTTGATAACTTCATCACAGAAAAATGTTAAGGAGAAGATCACCATTCCATATGAAAATATCACCTTCAAATTGTACTTTTTCAAAAATGAGAAACGAGTTCCAGAATTACATAAAGAAGCCCAATACGTACTGAACTGGAAAGGGACCTCCTACACCCATTGGCCTTGTGTTCACTATTAGACTTTTCAGAGCAGAAGCACAGTGCTTACAAGGTGTGGTGGCTCTGCTGTCATGACATGTTCCAGGCATGTTCTGGAATGGGCAGAAGGCATGGTGCAGTGTAGCACGCTGTCATTTCCTACAATCCTTCCTCCCTAATGTCAACCGTCTTCCTTCTCTTCCTTGCAGCTCCTCCCCTGCTCCAATTCCTCATTTCTGATCCACCAGACCTTCACTAGACAGAGTGATGAAGTGGATAGAGAACTTGGTTTAGCTGTGAAACCTATAGGTCTGACTTCTGGTTCCATTTAATCTTAGTGCCATGATCTTGGGCAAGTAAGGGGTGAAATCTCTAGACTTTAATACATATTTTCTTATTTAATCCTTATATATATTCCATAAAGCAGGTGTTTTTTTTTCAGATTAACCATCAACAATGATCTAAAAAAATCTCATAATTTCACAAAGCTAGTTAGCCAAAGTCCAACTCTGTACCTGAGACCTATAAAGCTTTACAATCTGTTTTTTACACACTTCAGTACTTCATACTTTTCCAGTTTATTCTCAAGTTTAGGCCTTAATTTCTTCATCTGCAGATTTGTGTTGATGCTGTAATTCCCTATACAATGGAAATATTTATGTGTTAAATAATAAATAAGAGAAATGCTTCTTCAATTCTCCTAAAGTTTTTTTTCTCTCTCTCACTGCTTATTCAATACATTTTAAGTACTAGTCTTCTCAGAGGTCTTTGGTGGTTTCTACTAACTAAAACTTATGTTTATGTTGTCTTAAATGGCATTTAATGTCCCCTAACAATGTGGTAGCAATTATTGCGCACTATTTTTCTTAGATAAGACTACAGGTTCTCCTTGCCTTTGCTTATTTACTGTTTCTTCAATATCCATCACTGAATTCATATATACATATAAAAAATTATTCTCCTTGCCAATGAATTTTACCATTAATGAGATGGAACAAGACAAGCCATGAGACAGGGCAAATCCACAGACAAGGAAAGAAACTTCTGTTAACAGACAAGCTGGATAGATACTTAGGATACAGTGTAATGGCTATTGACTGCATTCTGGAATATAAAAACAAGTGGAATATTCTTAATGTTTGAAAAGATATACAAACAAAGAAAGAAAGGAGTCAAACTGAGACACTCATTCCTTCACTAGCAATACAGGGGAAAATTGGCCACCATGTCTAAAGGCTTATATGGATTCATCGATAGCAGTGTTGAAATTGATTGCTAAAAGAAGGATGTTCAGAATATAACTGAATTGTTAACATGTGATATATTTATATTTAACATTAATGCATGTTAATAATGCAAACCCTATCATTTATTGTTTTAGCTGGATTGTTTTCACGATGAATTATGGACATAAACATTACCATCTCCATTTTTACAGTGAAGAAACAAGAGCTTAAAGAGGTTATTGCTGTCCCAAGGCAAGCTTCTCTAGTTGCTATTAGAGCCAGGATTAAAACCTAGACAGTCTTGATTCATGGTTTATTGTGATGATTATATTTCCATCGGGATGCCAGAAGAAGCTAGATAGATCATGGATCTGAGCTTCAAGGCAAGATTTATGTATCTGAAGTGACTGTGTTCTCTTTTAAGAAGGCAGAAAAGGGTCAAAATTTACTTGAAAATTGCTAGTAAGGCCAACTTTTCTCTCTACTTTCCATATTTTCTACAGTGGGATATATGTAATTGGTAGGAAGGCCAGTTTTGGTCTATATTTCTCACATATTCTACAACAGGGAATATGTTTAATTTTACAGATAGAAAAACAAAACATTTATTTCCTTATCCCAAGAACTGAATGCTGAGTAAAAATTTGTATACTCTTTTCTGTTTGAAACAGTATATGGATCATATGTTTTCAACATAGATGTAATTTGAATTCTGAAAATAGATTATAGGGGTGCTTTTATATATCAATAATTAAAATCTTAAAATAAATAAAAGATTGTAAAAGATTACACGGGTGCTCCTCTGTTGGGGACCTCAAATTCACAGTGACTGGTTTTGCATATTTCCCTATGGGATGAAAGGAAGGGTTGGGATTTTTAATTACTTCTTCATAAACTTATTTAAAATATTAAAAAGAAAATTATATTTTTAAATTCACACCAACTTTACTGCAACTTCCTTGTATGGACATTTCAAGCATCACCTAGTCTATGCCAAGAGCCTTCTAATTTTCCAAGGTTTCTAGGTAATACGGGGTGTAAGTTGCTAAAGACAGAAATTATTCTTAATATGGGTGCTTGAGAATATGAAAGCATTGAAAGATCATGTGCTATCTCCAGATAAGCTGTGAAGGATACATTTTTACCATTGCTAATAGGTGGTTAGTCTCATGCACATTGAAACATCTTTTGTAACCTGAATTAAGTTCCAATACACTCTACAATTGCAGCCTCCATCTGTAATAGTTGTGTGCTCATTCTGAGAGAAAATAGAAGTATTCTGAAAATTCAATATTTTACTTAAGTTCAGTAGCATTTATTCTTAAGTTTCTCTACAGAAGTTTGGTTGCTTAATGTGGAGTAACTTGGACATGTAAGCTATTTCTCACATCACAGTATAATTGACTTCCTGGTGTAAGGGATACCAGGATAGGGGCCCTCAGCCCTCTACATTAATCCGTATCTATGTCTCCTGGTTCACATTCAAGTATATATATATATATATATATATATATATATATAGTAAAAATAAAGAATGTCAGGAAGATCAACTCTAACTATTAAATATAACTAAGTCACAAAGAACCTAAAGAGAATAGAACATACTGGAAATGACAGTGCCTGTTACACATGAAATGTCTACAGTGGCCAGAGTATGAATACAAACATAAACACCAGGACCAACTTATTATGTCCTCTACAATAGCCATAGATAAGAAGATGCATGATGTGGAGTGTCATTCTTTAGGAGAACACATAGGAGAGGAATATAGTCCAACACAAGTTGAAAATATCAACACAAATGTCTCTTATTCTCCATGTACCTAGTCTCCCTTAAGCCCATTCAATAATGTCACTTCTTTGGGAGGATAGTACTGAAATTTTCTCAAAACCATTTAGCAGAACCAAGGCTGGATGTATGTTATGTTTTATTGTATACAGACAATTTATAAAACCCTAGTTGCATTATACTTTCTTATAATGATCTATCATGTGCTGATATGCTCTGATTACAAACCAACATATTTGCTGCTTCTATTCCAAACAATTAGTGCTGGCTTTGTAACACCATGCAGTGTTATGATCATCCTAAATCCACATTCATTATTAATCAAAAAAGGTCCTATGCTTGTATGACTCTATCTATCTATCAAGATTTGCCAATGGGTGATTTTGTTTCCTGCAATGTTGGAATTATTTATTTATTTTAAGATTTTTTTTAGAAGCCTGCAATTTCCTTCATTTTAATAAAGACCATTTATTCTCCCTTATGAACCACCATTTTATAAATAACTTTCCTTTATGGTTAAAAATGGTTCTAACAGAGCTTGTCTTCTTCCTCCGAACTGAGTATTATGTGCAATTTATGCTTCTAAATGACCAAAAAATGGAAAAGAACCTTATCTGTGGGCAGAGTGATCAAGGGCTGGTGTGGTGCCTGTGCTTAAGTATTCTGCTGAAATGACTGAAAAGCAGACCGGAGATGTCTCCATTATTATAATTGTCTTTTGGTCCTAAATGAGATTTTAATGTAAGTTAGAGCAAAAATTTTCCTGGGTAAAGGAAATTATAGTCTCAGAGACTGTAATTTTGGAAGGACAGGCACAGATGTGGTTTTTGACAACAACAGTTTGCCTCCAGACAACTTTTCTTCCCAGGAAAGTTACTGTGTGGTGTTCTCTGAAAATGAGTTTTTTCATTTAATAATTTATAGCTAAATAATAAAGGATGCAGAGCCCCTTTTGGCTCACTGGAGTCATGTATTGTTTGAAAGAAAGTGTGAAGAACAAAGGAAAAATAACAAAACAAAACATGTACATAATTTTAAGGCAGAATAGATGAGTAAAACCAACTAGTTTTCATTTTTATATGAAAATAGCATTCAAAATGAAATTTCTGCTCCATAAACCATTTGGAAGGTTATCTGTTTTATTAAGTTTCTTGTAAAAATAATTTCAATTCTAAATTATTCATTTTCTCTTGAAAAAAAATAAGGATCAGGAAGATATTAGTAGTGATAATAGTAAGTATAAGGAAAAAAACTTATACTTAAGATAACTTTTGTATTTTTGAGAATAAATATAACAATTTCTGCCACTTTTCATTAAAACAACAAAATTTTCATCAGAACAATTGGAACAGGAAACAGTTATTATAATCACACCATATATTTACTAACACATCAGATATGTGGACATTTGTTTTCCTTTTTAGGGCCTTGGTCTCTATTTAGAGTCCTTATCTCTTCTTGCTGACTAAATGCATTAATTTAATCACTTGTAAGTAAACTTAATTTTATTAGCCCTCTGGCCTTTACACTAATCTATTTCCCTAATCCTTAAAAACAAAAAACAACAACAAAAATGCTGAGACAAGGCCATACATGGGCTAACTAGGAGAGAGCCAGATGCCAACTCTCTCCTGCGAGTTGATGCCATTCATGGACTACAAGAGAGAAGAAGGAGTCAACAAGAAGCTAAGACCTCCTATGAGTCAGCACCATAAGTGGGCTAGGTGGGGGAGAGCCAGATGCCAGGCCCTTCAGACTTGTGGTCCAGGACCCAAGAAGAGCCAACAGTTCCCCACTGTGCCATAAGTGTTTGGCTGATCTGGAGAAACACAGTCTGCGATGATAGCTAATGAGGTAAAACACAAACTAATACTTGTAGTGTTCAGTGTTTCACTGCTTTTGAAGGCCTAAAGCTGGTAGTCTAATCATCTATTAAGAAGGTAACAATCCACAGTGTAGAATATATGGGGGATCTCCTTCTGAAGGTAGTAATCATCATTAATTCCCTAATATCTTGTTTTGAAAGCCTGTATCATTCTCATTATTTTGTTTGGTTGGGTTTTATTCTGTCTTATGTTATTTGATTATATTATATCTGATGGCATGGGCAGCTATTTCAAAGTTAACAAGATATACTATGGTAGCCATTTTGGATTTACTATTATTTTGTTTTTGAAGTCCCGTGTTGCATTCATTGTTTGTTTTTACAAGTTCCATTCTGCTCTGTTTTGCTTGATTTTACTATGTCTGAAGGTATGGACAGCTATTTTGAAGACAACTGAGGCAGGGTAACCATTGTTGATTTCCTGTTATCTTGTTTTGAAATCCTGAGTCATTTACACTGACTTGTTTCAATGGGCTTTATTCTGTTTTATTTTGCTTGGTTTTATTCACTTTAAAATAAAAATTTAAAAAAATGTTTGCTAACTCACTAAATTGCTCACACAGGACTTCAACTTGCTACCCTTCAAGGAATGAGATTACAGGAATAAGCAATTATGCCTAGTTTATAAGTAACTATCTAAAGTTAGAATTCTGTTACCCTTTAAATTTGAAATTTAGTCACAAAAGATTTTCCCCAAGGCTGAGTTTCAGCTAATAGTCCATGGTGCAAAATTAATGATAAGGGCCATTTACTTTTCTGTCTTAAATTTCCTATGCCTGTGATCCTCCATGAGGTAGCACTCACCAACTGGCTGACAACTTACAGTCCTCACTGTCCTGTTAATCATTGCAGGGAAGTGCTTTCACTTTCAGGTAATTAGTGTCTTATCTTGACCACTTTAGGCCTTCTGTAGCTACATAGCTAGGAGGTGTGGAACTCCTAAAATGAAGTGATGTGCATACCTGCATCCTCACAGGTGCTGTCTACCCTAGTACCCACTGAGGAAAAGGAAAGTACTCTGGGATTTACTCTTTCAAGGCAAACAAGATGGAAGCATAGTATTACTCCTTTTCACTTTCAGATCCACAGATTATTTCATCATTCCTTACTTCACACCTGAGGATGAAGATGACACAGACTTGTCCTGCAAGTCTACATACACGGATATTCTGCATCAAGCTCTTTCCACTACAACTTTATTCTTCTCCTATCTCAGAAGACTTTTACTTATTTAAAAGACAAAGTAAAGCTAAAATTAAAATCTTTTCTGGATTCTTCCTTTTTATTTTATAAATTCCATTTTTAATCATTAGTTTCTGATTTTGCATTTCTTGGAGGTGATGTAGGCTCCCATCCATGAGCCCAAATGGGTAAGATAATAAATGAAAATGAAGGCAGAAAACAGAATACTGGCATGTTTCACACTATTTCAAATTCTTTATAGTGCCTGCTTCTTTTTTTCTCTTGTTGTTCAGGAATCTGTACTCTATAAGATCAGGTAGATACGAAATCAGGCATCATGTTGCTGGAACACATTGAACTTGTTACCCTAACAGGACAGAAGCTTCTGAAAATCCTTTTGTAACAGGCCTCATTTAACTTAAAACCTAAAGATTTTCACTCAGAATGGACCTACTCCACCCTCTCATGGGCTCCTGACGTTTATGCTGAGCTGTGATTCCAAACACTGGAAAGTTGGGAAGCACAAAGTTGAGCCACTGGCTGCATTGCAGGTGTTGGAAAAAGTTTAGGTAGCTGTACTTGGTCATGAGATGTCATGAGCATTTGGACTTTATCCAGCTTGTAAACAGCAAGGAAGATGAGATGTAATAACTTTCTCTTCTCAGTCATCTGTCTTACTTCATTTTCACAGGTCAGAAAATAGCTCTTCATATGGATGGATTGGTAGATAAAGAAACACATGAATTTCTGTAGAAAAGAGGTTTAGGATGAGTGTCATTGTCTTGATATCTACTCAGTGTTTGCACCTACTCTTCAATTGCACTTAACAGAAATGTGATTCCACTCACCCTTATGTATGATCCATTCATCATCTACAAAAGGGAAAAATCATTTGCCAAAAAAGAGAAAAATCCAAAATCCTATGCACTACTCTATTCATCTTAAAGTAATGCTCTTTTTTTTTCCAGGAAAATCACAATCTCTCTTTAATATCCTGCAATTTAGTTATTGTTAGATTCATAACTGCACTGTAATGGTGGACACTTGTGTCAAGTTAGGGAATTTAGATGCTTAACTAAGTGACTCAGCAAGTCTGCATCATAGGATGTAGAGGACATGCACTAGGGTGGCTGTTTAAGGCCTACAATGTTGTGATGGTGGATTCCTTGTGTTAACTTGATAAGTTTAGAAGTTTAACTAAGTGACTCAACAGAACTCAGGGTCCTCATTCTGTAAACATCCTGAGTCTGTGCAAGAGGAGAACATGGAGATGGTGTGTGTTACACCCACCCTAGGGTGAGTAGTCTGCTTATTATATAATGGAGGGAAAGATACTTGATCATCCCCCTTTTGCTGTTGCTGCTTTTTCTGTGTTCTGCCACTTTGAACTGTTGTCCCTCCCATGCCATCCTGCTTTGGAGTCACCTGATTATGGGTTGAAACCTCCACAAACTGTAAGCTAAATAAATATTTCCTTCTTTAATTTGGGCACCAGGTATTTTATCTCTGCATGGAAAGAAAAGCAACCAACACATACATATTTTCTTTGTATTAAACAGTTGGGAAGAAAAGCAATGAAATGGTTAGTTAACCTTAACTGCACAAAACCTAAGAAAGCAAGGATAAGATATACCTACTGATTTTATGTATTTATTTTGTACCTACCAATTGTAATTTTAATTTTTATGTTTAAGCACAGGTTATAGATTATAATTTTTACTTTGCAAAAGTATTTCATGTTTTCTTTCCTTCTGCTAGCTCCACGATGCACATAACTGTTTTTTCTTATTTTTTATTTTCATCTTTTTTACCCCAGTACTAGAAGTTGAATCCAGGGGCTTCATGCTGAGATACATTCCCAGCCCCCTTTTTCTTTAGTTTTCATTTTGAGACAAGCATTCAGTGTTAGTAAATTGCCCAGGCTGGGCTTCAACCTGCAATCTTCCTGCTTCAGCCTCCTAGTATGCTTACATTACAAACGTACACTACCTCACACAGCAGATATGGATTTTTATAATCCAAACTCTCATTCTTCAAGGAACTAACTCTTAGTTTTTTGTTTGTTGTTATAGTCTTCTTTTAGCTTTTACTACTGAGTACAGAAGTACTAAAAAGCTCTCTAGAAATCATTTAGTTTCTAGGACTAGATTTCACTGCCACTGTGAAGCAAAAATCCAATTTCTGTTTGATTAAGGATCAAGATTTTCAGCTGATGAAAGAAACTAGTTCTTTACTTCTTGGTAAAGGATATAAAACTCCAAATGGCCGGATGGCAGTAATAACATACAATTCAATGGAACCCAAATTAGATTTCTTCATGAAAGCTCTTCTCTGTTAACTAACACTTCTAAATCAAAAGAATCCAAGTTGAAGGACTAGACACAGAAATTCTGCAAAAGATTCATTAGAATAGTAATTAATCTTGCATTATAGATCCATGATTACTGTCTAGGGAGGAAATACCACCATTTACTGTAGATAATTGAGATCACACATGGTGTCTTCAGAAATGATATCATGCTCAAAGATACTATTAGCCACTGATTTCATGACTGACTCTTTACTTGGTGATTCTACCATGTCATCAGGCCATCTGCTGTTGTATGATAAGTGGAAACACAGTGAACCTTTGATTAAAAATGCAAGATCCCATGTTGATAAATCATGTTTCTAAAGACCTCTGAGTTATTTTAAAACTTATATAAAAAAGTACAGGCCTAACAATGGCTAAAACAACTTTGAAACAGTATTATGAAAAATTTTGTAGGTGTAGTAATCAAAACAGTATAGTATTGCTAGGAGAATAAGACAGAAGTAACCAAATAGAGAATACAGGAATAGTTCTTCACTTCACTGGCATGATCAGCTGATTTTTGACAAGAGTATAAAAGAAATTTATTGCCAAAGGAAATGGTGCTAGAGAAATTGGAAATCCAGAGCAATACCTAAACTTTATACCTTGGGCAAAAGAAATTAAATCAAAAAATAATCCTGAGTGAAATACAAACAGAAAATATAATGTATAAAAACATCTTTTCAAATATCCAGAGTTTAGATGTGACACCAAAAGAGGAAGTATCTGGAATAAATAAAGAAATCTCAAAATTCACTAATTAAGATGAAGAAAAAAAATCAGTTAGAAAGTGGACAGATAATACAACCAGACATATTACTGATGAAGACTAGCAAATGATATGTAGGCTCATGAAAGGGTATTCATCATCCTGTGGTACCTTAGGAAATGTAAATTAAAATGAAAATGAGATATCACTAAACACTTATTAGAATGGCTAAAAAACAAATAATGATAGCACCAAAAGCTGCAGAGAAAAGTAGATCATACATACATTTCTGGTGGAATTGAAAATGGCATACTCACTGTGGAAAACCATTTAATGTTTTCCTATAAAACTAATCATGCCACTCCCATGTGGTACAATGATTTTACTCTTGGTTACTCATCCCATAGAAATGAAAACATGCCAAATGAATGGGAACATGCCAAACTAAATTGGAAGCTATCCAGATGTTTCTCTATGGGTAGACAAACTAGTATACCATAGAATATTATTCAGAAATTAAAAAAAAATTAAAAGCATTCATATATGTAATAACTTGGATAAATTGGCAAGTAATTGTGCTGAGAGGAGTGAATATAAAGTCACATGGTAAAAAAACTCATTTAAATTCAACTGAAATAAAATTATAGAAATGTAGAATAAATTAGTAGTTGCCAGGAATAACATGTTATATTTTGACTGTTCAAATGTTGGTTGTGATAGTACAATTGGCAAGAACATTACAAGCAGAAACAGCAAATATTCCTTTCCAGGTAAATAGAGTACATATTTATTTCAATGAAGCCAAATTGTTTTTCTTTCCATGTCATAATGGAGTGATATGATGCACTGTTTGGAAGGTCATCTGGGGGAATAGAACCAAAGATGAGGTTCAGAACGAGGCACTGCTCTCTGCAGGTCAGGCATTCTGCAAAGTTGTGAACCAGATTAACCTTGGTGAAGGGAAATTCTTATTGTCAAGAGTAACCTCCAACCCACAATACAAATATTTATATTTTACTTATGAGGAAATATTGTGATTTTTGAGCAAACACTGGCATTCATCTTGGAGTGGGTCCTTTTATGCACTTTATTACTGAGAACTTTCTCCATAATGGGTGACCTTTGCTACTGTTCCTTTCTGCTAACCTAACATATATTTTCACATTCTATGTGTCATTTATTCTGTTTAAATGAAAGTACTCAAATCATCCAATGGAAACTTTCTTTACTTTGTGTTTATCCAATATGATCTTTTCAAGTGTAATAAGAGGATTTAACTTATTCACATTACAGTGAAGTTTCAAAATGAAATAAAAACTAAGTAAATATAACAACAGCAAGCATGCTAACATGATTTGAAAACTAATTTTATTCCACAATAAAATATTTTTAGGCATAAAACCTTCCAGAAATTATTAATTATAGTATTCTTAAATAGAATGCTACTGAAAATGTTAGTTAGTAGATTAGTGGTCTAGTTTTGAACAAAAAATTTTCAATATTGGTTATGCAATATATTGCATATATTAAGTTAAAAAACATAAAAATAAGTATTATGGTTTGTGTATGGATGTCCCCCCCAAAGCCTCATGCAGTTACGGGGGCACACTTCTAGAATTTGTGATTAATTCATGGTCCAATGCTAGGATTATGGGTGTGAGTACTATGCCCACTCTAGGTTAGATGTGACCTACATGCAATATAAAGGACAGAATTGTCTTCTCTCCATGCTCCTCCCATTTTTCTCTTCTTGTTTTTGGTGGCTTCCAACTGCCATGAACTGTTGTCCTCTGTTATGAGCCACCCTACCTTGCACCCAGAAGATTATGGACTGAAACTTCCAAAAACTGTGACCTAAATAAAATAAACCTTTCCTTCCTTAATTTTGAGTGTTGGGTATTTTGTCCCAGCAGTGAGAGAGAAAAGTAACCAAGACAAAAAATATAGCTTTATATTTTTTACATTTCTTTGAAATCTTCTAATATATATTCATTAACTTCATCAAATAATAGTTTTTAAGAAAACCTAAAGAGCAATATCACAAAAGTCACTACATGAATGAGAAAGCTGAGAAACAGTCAGTAGTAGGATATCTGAGCCTGAGGCTCAGGTATGAGTTCTAGGTAGGACAATAAGGGAAGTAGACAAAATAAATACATGGAACTGGAAAGGATCCTAAGGGAGTGAATGTACCAAGAAAAAAAAAATTGATCATGCCTTTCTGTGAGCCAAAAGCAGCCACCATGGGAAACAGGAAGAGAATCAAGAAGCCAAACCACACTTTCCTGTGAACCAGAGATAGCCACTATGAGGAACAGGAAGAGAATCAAGAATCCAAATCATGCCTTCCTATAAGCCAACCATAGGGAATGCAGAGAAAATCAAGAAGCCAATCCATGCCTTTCTGTGAGCCAGGGACAGCTGCCATGGGGAATGTGAAGAGAATAAAGAAGCCAAATCAAATGCTTTCTCACAAGCCAGCAGGTGCACATGCTGGGAGACAAGAACAACATTCCAACCCACCAACCCACTGGTAAACAATGGGTTGATTTGGAGGGAGTCAGGCTGAGTTAATAGCAAATGGAGTGAAAAAAAATCTTAATGCTTGCATTGTTTGATTGACTTTGCAGGCCTAAAGCTGGTAGTCTGAGCATCTATTTGGAATATAACAATATGTTTTATAACAACTGTGGGAGATTTCCTTCTGTCTTGTTGAAATCCAATGTTTTGTTCCATTTTACTGTTTTATTTTATTCCTATATCTGGTAATCTGAGTAACTATTTTGAAGATAACAATATGTGATATAGCAATCATTGATTAAATTTCTATCACCTTGTTTTGAAAACCTAAAAATATTATAAAAAGAAAAAATAGGTTAAAAATGAAGCCCTGGATAATTGCAAAATTGGAATTTTAAAATTTAAATATTAAGTTTCTGAGAAAAGAACCAATAAGTAAGGCAGGTGGAAGAGCATCTAAGATAATAAACCATTGTACTATCACATCAGCTTAAAGCAAGGCAGTGAACACAAATATGCCAGCATCCTTTGCATTCTCACCACCACACACAAATTTTTAAAAACTCTAGTTTCAGAGAAGAATTTTGTTCATTAAACATTTACTTCATCAAACATTAGCTGTATTAAATATTGACTCTTAGAATCCTCCCATAACATTCCTTGTGATGAAATAAATGCATTAACACAAGATTGTTGTACACTTTATGTGCTTTATGCACTTCTGTTGTACTATGAAGTATGGTGACTGTTTTATAGAAAAATATTTGCATAATTAGTTATGCAAATGAATGAGAATGAATTAGTTATGCCTGGACACCGGGGCATACCACATGTATTTGAAAGATGACTTCCAAAGCATGATTTGGGAGTTACCAGGCATTTCTCAATAATAAGCCAAATAAGCCTTCAATTCAAGAAAATCAAATTGTTGTTTGTTGTTAATGATAAAAATCTGTGCTTAGAAGTGAAAATCAGAAATTTGGAAAGCATTCCTCCACTGTGAGTATGCTTAGTTTTCCAATTCTTAAACACTTTTCTTACACTATCAGTAATAATATTTAAATTAATATTAAATATTAATTAATTTAATTGTAATTAAATATTAAAATATAATATTTTGATATTATGTAAGGAACTATGTTAACACATGGAATATATTTAATTCAAAGAATAAATGCTTTACAGGTACTATTTAAAGATATTAGAAAATCATACAACTTTAAGATACCCCTATTCAAAGTGAAAAATAGTCCAAAAGATTTTAAGGTAGGAAAATTTAAAAAGTCAATTGATGTGGTTTCAGATTCCCCATTACAACTGTCTTCTGATATATTAAAACTTGTCAAAGAATAGCTACAATGACATGGAAAGGTTATTACATTAATTCTTATATTTTTATATAATATTAATTAAAAATTGGCATATGATTTATTTGCCCAATGAGACAAGATGAAATTTCTTGGTTTAAAAAATTCTGAGAGGTATTTTAGTCAGCCTCAAACAAGACAAAACATTAAAAAATAAATAAATAAGTGACATTCAAGAAAAAGAATTGTCTACCAGCAGGTAAGACCATGCCCTTGTCTGGGGCCAGCCTAAGACATGGGAGAGGGACCAGCGGCCCTAGCTGTGCCATGCCCAGCAAACTCCGGGATGTGAGCATGGCCCAGAATCCAACCCTGGGCCATGACTGCACACTGTGGCAGAATCACAGCACACGGGGCCGACTCCAAACTCTGCTGCCCAACAGTTAAGACCACACCCTGCGTCTGGAGCTAGCCTAGCAAGATTGAGGACCAACCACTAAATTAAAAGGGAAAAATGGCAAAACAAAAAAGCAAAATGCAATCTCAAACATCTAGTCCACCAGAAGCAAGTATAGGAGACATTGAAATAGAGGACTCCAAAAGTAACACATTGGAAAGCTCTGAAATGATAGCAAGTGAAATAAAAAAAACAACTCCATCAGGCTATAGAGGAAATCAAATTAGAAGTACTCTCCCATGTAAAGATAGAAATAACAACCTTAGTAAAGGAGTTGTGAATGCAGCTAAAGAAGAAATAGAGAAAAAAGTAGGAGCATGGGAAATTGATTGAAACCTTGAATGAACAATACAGAAAACAAGCAGAACTCATGAAAAAAACTCAAAGAGACATCCAAGAAACAAAAAATTCTATTGAAAGGGTGCAAAATTTCTTAAATGAAGCTGAGGGTAGGATTTTGGACCTTGAGGACAAGATCACAATTAGTGATCAGGAAAGAATAGAACTTTTAAAAATAACAAAGCAGTATGAAATGACAATACAGAAGCTTCGAGATGATGCCAAGAGCAACAATATAAGATTAATGGGCATTAAATGAAGATGCAGGAGTCAATGCAAAGGACATACGTAAAATATTCACAGAAGTAATAGCAGAAAATTTCCCAAACATGGGAAAAAAAACTGATATGCAGGTAAGTGAAGCATATAGAACATGAAACAGTCACAACCAACATAAATCCACATCCAGACACATAATAATTAAGATCCCAGACATACAGCATAAAAATAGAATACTAAAAGCTGTTAGAGAAAAGACACAACTCAACTATCAAGGAAAGCCTGA
Source organism: Hydrochoerus hydrochaeris (assembly GCA_004027455.1). Taxonomy (NCBI): domain Eukaryota; kingdom Metazoa; phylum Chordata; class Mammalia; order Rodentia; family Hydrochaeridae; genus Hydrochoerus; species Hydrochoerus hydrochaeris. Next base: position 93,243 of record PVLA01002136.1, read on the forward strand.
TAGAATCACTGCAGACTTTTCAGCACAAATCCTCAAGGCAAGAAGAGCTTGGAGTGAGATATTTCAAGCCCTGAAAGAAAACAACTTTCAACCCAGACTGATGTACCCAGCAAAACTTTGACTCAAATTTAATGGACAAACAAGATACTTCCATGACAAAGAACAACTAAAAATTTCACGTCCACCAAACCAACCCTAGAAAGAGTACTTAAAGACATACTAGACAGAGATAAAAATGACCGCAATCCCCAGAACAACAGAAAGAAACCACCAGGTAGGACAAGCAATTAAATAAGATGAAAAGCAAGAAGCAAACAACTGGAAAATAACATAGCAAAGTCAAGCCAGTACATATCAGTGATATCCATACATGTAAATGGCCTAAATTCACCTATCAAAAGAAATAGGTTGACAAAATGGATCAAGAAACATCATCCTATAATATGCTGTATACAAGAAACACATTTGATGCAAAAGTAAACTCATAGATTAAAAGTCAAATGAGGGAAAACAGTATTCCATGCAACAGGAAACCAGAAAAAAGCAGAGGTAACTATTCTATTTGCAGACAATGTGAACTTTAAACCTAAAGTGATTAAAAGAGCTAAATAAAGTCACTACATACTCATTAGTGGAAAAATCCAAGAGGAAGAATTAAAAATTATAAATATATATGCACCAAATACAGGAGCACCCAACTATATAAGACAGATACTAATAGATGTGAAAAACCAAATACACAAGAATACAATTATAACAGGGGACATTAACAGCCCATTATAACAAAGAGATAGATCGACTAGACAAAAAGTCAGCAAAGAAATAATAGAATTGAATCATACTTGTGTGCAATTGGACTTAGTAGATGTTTACAGAGTGTTCCACAAAACCACATCAGAATACACATTCTTCTCAGCTGCACGTGGGACATTCTCCAAAATAGACCATATATTATCCCACAAAACATTCTTAAGTAAATGCAAAGGTATTGAAATTATCCCTTTGTATAATATCTGACCATAGAACACTGAAACTGGAAATTAATGGCAAAAGAAATTGCAAAACCTGCATAAATACATGGAAATTAAATAACAACCTTTTGAACAACCAGTGGGCTACAGATGAAATTAAAGAAGAAATAAAGCAATACCTACAATTCAATGGAAATATGGAAACAACATACTGTAATCTGTGGGATGCAATGAAAGCAGTCTAAAGAAGTAAATATATAGCAATAAACTGTCATATCAACAAAACATAATGAGCACAAATAGACAACCTAATGCTCCATCTCAAGCTTCTAAAAAAAAAAGAGCAAGCTAAGCCCAAAGCTCATATAAAAGAGGAAATTGTAAAGATTAGAGCAAAAATCAATGCAATTGAAACTAAAAAAATAATAAAAATGATTAATGAATCAAAAAGCTGGTTTTTTGAGAGAATAAACAAAATTGACAAACACTTAGCTAACCTTATCAAAAAAAAAGAAAGAAAAAAGGAAAGAAAGAAAGAAAAAAAAATTCATGCAATAAGAACTGAAAAGATCCCATGGAAATTGAAAAGATCATGAATACCTACTTTGAAAATCTCTATTCACATAGAGTGGAAAACACAGATGAAATGGACAGATTTCTAGAAACATATGAACTACCCAAGCTCAACCAAGAAGATATATCAATTTTGAACAACCCATTATCAGCTACTGAAATTGAAAATGTAATTAAAGACTTACCAAAAAAGAAAAGTCCAGGTCCTGATGGATTCACAGGTGAATTCTACAAGAAATTTAGAGACAATTTGATGCCAATACTCCTTAAACTCTTCAATGAAATTGAGAAGAGAGCAATCTTCCCTAAATCATTTCTTGAGGTAAGTCTAACTTTTATACCAAAACCAGAGAAAGACCCAACCAAAAAGGAGAACTATAGGCCAGTCTCACTAATGAACATTGATGCAAAGATTCTCAATAAAATACTAGCAAATAGAATGCAACAAATCATCAAGAAGATTATACATCATGACCAAGTGGGATTCATTCCAGGAATGCAGGGATGGCTTAACATACACAAATCAATAAATGTGATGCACCACATCAACAGAGCCAAAAACAAAAACCACATGGTCATCTCAATAGATGCAGAAAAAGCTTTTGAAAAAGTCCAACACATGTTCATGATAAAAAGCCTTCAGAGACTCGGAATACATAGTGTCTACCTCAACCTTATAAAGGCCATCTATGACAAACCAACAGCTAACATTATACTAAACAGACAAAAACTGAAATCTTTCACTTTAAAATCAGGAACAAGATAAGGATGTCCATTATCACCACTCCTATTCAATATAGTGTTGGAAACACTAACCAGGGCAATCAGACAAGAGAGAGAAATAAAAGGAGTAAAGATAGGAAAGGAAGAAGTTAAATAATCACTATTTTCAGATGACATGATACTCTATGTAGAAGACCCCAAAATCTCCATTAAAGGACTACTAGAGGTAATAAAAAGTTCAACAGTGTAGCTGGGTACAAAGTCAGCACTCAAAAATCAATAGCATTCCTGTACACAAACAAAAACCTCACCGGGAGAGAAATTATGGAAATATTGCCCTTTACAATAATATCTAAAAAAATGAAATACTTAGGAATCAACCTAACTAAAAATGTAAAAGACCTATATGCTGAAAATTATACTATGCTAAAAAAGGAGATTGAAGAGTATATTAGGAAATGGAAGGATATTCCTTGTTCTTTGTTAGGAAGAACAAACATTGTGAAAGTGGCCATAGTCCTAAAACTGTTATACAAATATAGCACAATGCCCATGAAAATACCAATGAAATACCTCACACATCTAAAGAAAAAACTCCTCAAATTCATTTGGAAACAGAAGAAACTTAAAATAGCAAAGGCAGTTCTGGGGAACAAAGGCAAGGCAGTAAGCATATCAATTCCTGACTTGAAACAGTACTATAAAGTCACAGTGATAAAATCAGCATGGTACTGGCAAAGAAATAGACCTGAGGATCAATGGAACAGATTAGAAGATGCAAGTATGACTACAAAGACACTCAGCCACCTGATATTTGATAAAGGGGCTAAACATGTTCACTGGAAGAAGGATAGCTTCTTTAATAAATGGTGTTGGAAAAATTGGCTCTCCACATGCTCAAGACTGAAAATATATCCATGCCTATTTCCATGCACAAAACTAAAGTCTAAATGGATCAGGGACCTAAATATCATAACAGAAACACTGAATCTATGGGAAGGCAAGGTAGGTAGAAGTTTTGGAGACATAGGGGTAGGCAGAGAATTCATGAACAAACTGCAAATTGCACAGGAAACACTTCAAAGAATCAATAACTGGGATCTCATATTATTGAAAAGTTTCTTCAATTCAAAAGAAATCACCAACAAAGTGAAAAGAAAACCCATAGAATGGGAAAGAATTTTAGCCAGCAACCCCTTAGACAAGGTGTTACATCCAGAACATATAAAGAATTGAAAAACATCATGCCCCTCAAATTCAAAGACCCTCTCCAAAAATGGGCATCTGAGATGAACATAAAGTTCTCAGATAAAGATATACAAGTGGCAAATAAATACATGAAGAAATGTTCACCATCACTGGTCATTCAAGAAATGCAAAATAAGACAACACTGAGATTTCACCTTACTCTGGAAAGAATAGCTGCCATCAAGAAATCAACTGATAACAAATGTTGGTGAGGCTGCGGGGGAAAAAGGAACACTGCTTCACTGTTGGTGGGACTGTAAACTGGTGCAACCACTGTGGAAATCCATATGGAGAATTCTCAGATGACTGGGATTGGAAGTTCTGTTCAACCCAGCTATTCCCCTCCTAGGTATTTTCCCAGAAGAACTGAAAAGGTCATATCACAGTGATATATGTGCACCCATGTTCATAGCAGCACAGTTTGTAATAGCTAAATTTTGGAAACAACCAAGATGCCCATCAACCACAGAATGGATGAAAGAGATGTGGTATTTTTATACAATGGAATATTACTCAGGTATAAAAAAGGATGATCTTGAGGCCTTCATAGGTAAATGGAGACAACTTGAGACTATCATCATTAGTGAAATAAACAGATTTATAAATATCACATTATGTCTCTAGTGTAAAAAAGCAATAAGAACTATAGGAGTAACAAAACCCCAAATGTGTAATTACTATTGTAAAAAAGAGAGGAAAAGAAAGTGCTTTAAGGGATATAGCTGCATGTATGTTTGAGTATGTAAAATAGATGATCATATTGCTGAATCTTTGTTGGATCATTGAGCAGAACTGTTTGCAGTCTCGGTGTTTGAATGACTAATATGTATCCTTTAATTTTGTAACATGAACAACTATATCCAAGATGACAATATGAAATTTATCAATTAGTGAAAAAAAAATGAATTGCTTTTCTATAGTATTATTTTGTTATATGAAAATGTGTGCTTGTTGCTGCTCCAGGTATTTTTATGATCACAAAAAGATGTCTGCAGACAAAAGCCAACAGAGTGTGCCAGAGATATAGCTCAGTGATGCAAGTGCCTGCCTGGCAAGCACCAGGCCCTGCATTTGATTCCCTGTACAAAAAAAAAAAAAAAATACCAACAGACCAAAAGGAAAATGTAAAGCACTAAGACTAAAGCAGGTAACTCAAACCTACTTCTGGTTTCTTTTTCTTTTCTTTTGTCTTTTTGAGACAAGATTTCACTGTGAAGGTCAGGCTGGCTTTGAACTCACTTTGTAGCCCAGGAAAGCCTTAAACTTGCTGCAATCCTCTTGGCTCATTCTCCCTAATGTTGGGATTAGAGGTATGTGTCACCATGCTCAGCATGACTTGTCTTTATGTGACTCAGTGGACCCACTTATTGTCCATGATATTTTGAGACAAAAATTACCCTAAATGGCATAGAATGGACAGTTACATAACCATTGTAGAGTTTGCCTTTGCAATCACTTGTTTACTGTTGAATATTTGTAATATGCTCTATATCTCTTTCCAAAACTAAAGCCATTATGATTTAATAGTGAATAAAATACTTTACCCAGTTGGTTCTATATAGCAACATACATCTTAAACATCAGAAAATAATAAAGACTTTTGTATTTAGTTCCATACGTAATTAGAAGCTACCTTCTAATTGTAGTCTAGTTGTAAGCCAGTTTAAACACAGATTTCAAAGTATAACCCAAATAAATATGTCTCATGTAACATGATAGTCAATATAATAAAATGTTGATATGTGTTGTATATTCCAGCCATACCTTTTTTGGCATTGTGGCCTGTAGAGATCTGTTTTCCCATCCTTGTCATGGTCCGGGAAGTTTATATTTCTAATCCTATGAAAAAATCATTGGAATTCTAGCAAGATAATTCCAATTTACCACTTCCAGTGTGACACATGGTTACAATAAAGACAGTAAGATATAATTAGGGGCAGCTAACGGGTCCTAAGTCAGGCCAGGATGAAGGTTCATTGGATCAAAGGCCTCAACCCAGGGTCTAACCCACATTTTATTAATTCATGAAGAAAGGGGTAGCTAGAGGATGAGTGGGGAGAGTTACATGAGTATGTGAGTTGGGTTAGATAGGAGGCCAGAAAGCACCTCTGCAATTTGCAGAGAGAAGGATATGCAAAAAGACTAATGCGCATAACACAGTTGAGGTAGCATTTAATGTTTAGGTGGCAGTGCTTCAGTTCTGATGTACAAATGTTTTCTGCCCTGGAAAGTCATAGCCTCTTATCTTGAATCTCAGACCCAGCTGACAGCCCTGGATTGGTAGCTCTGCATCCAGCCAGGCTCAATCATGTCTAAAGAGACACTGAGGGGGAGAAACAGCAACTGTCACCTAGCTTAAGAGATCATGCATCAGCACCTCAGCTAGCCCTACCTAAATTCCTTAAAGCCAACTCTAAGGAATTATAAGCCAGCTCTGTATATATCAGTACATGGATACAGGGGCCAGGTTTAGCCAAAGAAGAGATAATTGCTCCTTATTCAAGAAGAGTCATCCAGGTGGTCCTCTACAGTGAGATTTCACATTTTTTAAGTGAAACATAAAATAGTTAATCTGAAATTTAGTTTTAGGATGATGTAGTTTTCAAATCTGATTATTTATGTAATATACTTAAATAGTTTGACTTTAAAATTACCCCAAAGGAAACCAACCATAGGGACAAGTGTGTTAGACAAATCAATATTAACAGCTGCTGGACTTTATTTGCCAATTTATGATAATCAACTTCATATTTTGAGAACATTTATATGTCTATTTAATCACATCACTATTGACATTTAGGCTACATAATTCTCTACTGTACCTGTCCCATGCATAGTGGAAGGTTTTGCAGGCTCTCTCATCTCTGCCCATTGGATGCAATAAGTTCCCAACCAGCTGTGACAAATAAAAATGTTTACAGACATTGCTAGATGCTCCCTTAGGGCAAAATCACCATCTTACCCCATTGGAATCCACTAGTCTATGAATAAATCAAATTAATTTTTTTTGTTGCTGTTATTTTGTTTTGCTGATTTTATCTGTCACTTGCAGCATAGCTTATATTTACCTTGATTGTCACTTTCCTATTCCTTGGGAAACAAGTTGAAGTTGTCTATCTTTCCCTTCCTGTATTAGCTGAGCTTATTGGATCTTCAACCTTATAAAGAGAAGGTTTGTGTAGTGTACTTTACAAAGAAGATAGAGGGGAAGAAGAGAAAGCATTCTTATAGTATGTCATACAGCATAAACATTTATTTCTAAAAGTCTGTATAGAATGAGTAGCTATGTTTGATTATAAATGCAAAGTAATGACTAATGATTCTGGCCTACATGTATTATAATCCTGGTGACACTACATGTCTTGCTCAAAATTATACCCCCGGTACTTAAAAGAAGATTTTCATTCTTCACAGACATTCAATACACTTCTAATGAATCAATAGATAAAGTTCACATTTTAATATTACCTCCAGACAATAGCAACCTAATAATTACTAGATTATTAGTTGAAAAATTATACTGACTTTAACTGGAGGTCATTTAACACAACACATTGACTGAATATTGCCATAGATCAGCTTCCACACTCAGCACCATTACTATTATCAGATAATTCAGTCCAAAAAAGAGACAAGTGCAAAACAATGAAATGCAAAGCAAAAACATCAGCAAATTAATATTAAAGTGAAGTCCTGTGGGAATGAGGGTGAAGTAAACTAAGATGATAAAACTCCATGGATGAGGTGAGAATTGGATTGAGCATTTTGAAGTGATTTCAGGCTGGGAGAATGGGAGGCAGAAGGCTTTGAAGTTTGCAAAATATCAAAGAGAATACCATTGATAGAAGGTATCTACAGCTGCATAATGCTCTTATAGCAAAACCTAAAGCTACAAAATAGAAATTAAGTTTAAAAGCAATCAAGAAATAAAAAATGATATGCAATCATAGCAATAATATTTAAAATACCAGGAAATAATGACAAAGTAAATGCCAGGTTTATGAAAACTTAAAACATAAAAATGAACTACACAAATACTAGGAAAACATAGGCAATTTTATTTAAAATGCTTCAAGTGGGGACAGTCACTCTAAACATGATACAAAATTCAGAAACTATAAAGGAAAGGAGATATAAATCTTATTTGAAGTATTAAAATGTCTTACTGGGAAAAATGCAGTAAAATTCTAAAAAAAAATTGGGAGAAATATAGATAGATATAAAACACAAATAACTGACCCAAAGTTTCTGCTCTCTCATGAAAAGTGCTTGGTAAATTTCAGAGTCACCCTTGAATATTGTCTTTTATTTCATCCAGTCTATTAGTACAGTCTATCAATTCATGTTTAAAGCATATACAGAATCAGGGCACTTGTCACCTCCTCCACTCCAAACATGCATGTGCAAAGCACCAGAGTCTGCAGCCAAAATTATTATTCTGTATGCTGCCTCTGCCACTTTCCTCTGTGCAGCCACAATAGAATCTCAACACAGCAACCAGATTGATTCTGTTAACAAAGCCCTAGGTCACTTCTGTATCAAAACCCTCAAAAGCTTCCAACTGGGTGCAACATGAAAACCAAAGATCTTCACAGTGGTTTGGAACATCCTTAGCAGCCTGGATCACTTGCCCACTTATTGCCAAGCTGATCTTATGCTTTACAAAGCTCCCATCATTTACTGCTCAGCTCTGACCACCCTGGCATCACGTAATAATCATGCCTCAGGACCTGGACACCTGTAGCTCCTCAGTATGATTGTTCTTACCCAGGTATCACACAATTTAACCTTTCAGGTGTTTATGCAAACATACTATCTCTTTGAAGCTTTCTCTGGCTGTAACATTTCCTAGCTCAATCTAAAGTCTCAAATTCCCTGTCCCACTTTTATTATCACTTTTCCCCATTGAGTTAATCACCTTTTAACATTCTAATGCTGGGATATCTATCTCATTCATTTTCATTTACTGTAACAGATTTTCATCTGTTTTTGTTAGCTGATATGTTCTTAACTTCTCTAATTATGTCTAGCACATTATTGACTATAAGTTAATATTCGTTAAATGAATGCTGAGTGGAACTGGTGAGGAAAAATACAACTCAGTTTAACAATAAGAAAATCATTCAGGAAAAGTTAACATAAAAGTGAAAGACGTTTGGCTTTTTTATTTATTATTTTAAAGAAAATAAAACCAATTAAAATAAAACAGAATAAAATCAATTAAAATAAACCAGTATAAGTGATATAGGACTTCAAAACCTTATGAGATAGTAACCGTAATGCCTTTTGTTGTCTTCAAAATAGCTGCAGATATCTTTAGAAATAGTAAAAATTGAACAGAACAGACTAGAATAGAGACAGTAAAGTCAAAACAATGAATTCAATAAAGGACTTCAAAACAAGCTACTAGTAAATCCAAAATGGCTATCATACTATATCTTGTTATCTTTAAAATTGCTGCTTATGTCATTGGATAGAACATAAACAAAACAAAAGAGGCTAAAACCCAACCCAACAAAAAAATGAAAATTGTATGGTTTCTAGGCATGGATCACCTGCTAGTGAGGCCTGGTTCTCTCCCCCACCATAGTCCATAAATGGTGCTGACTCACAGAGAGAGGCTTGGGTCTGAATGTCCCCATTCAGGCAGTGGCCCATGCATGGCACTGATTTCCTGGGCCTCTCTCCATGAGTCAGCACTATTCAAACACTATGGGGGTGGGGGATATCCAGACCTCACCAGAAAAACCAGCACAGTGTATGGGCTGCTGCCAGAGTGGGGACAGCCAGACATAAGCCTCTCTTCATGAGTAAGTGACTTTATTTATAATTAAAATATGCAAAGAAGTTGGACAAATATTGAAGAGGCTGAAAAAGTTAATATGTAGAAGCAAACACTTTTTAAATTTTTTTATTTTAAAGAGAATAAGACAAAAGAGGACAGATCTAAGCAGATCAGAACAATGTAAGCAATGCAGCACTTCACAACAAGTCAATTGGATATTAACAGTAGCTATCATAATATCTCTTTATTTGAAATAGTTGAGCTTAGCTTTACACATAATAATGTCAAACATAACAAAATAGAATAAAACCACTCAAGAGAATGAAAGTATTGCAAGGCATCCTGAACCAAATAACTGAAGACGAACAATGGCTGCTATATTATATCATTTTCCATAAAAAATTTGTTTATACTATCATACATATGAAAATACAATAAGACACAATGTGATAGAACCAATGGTAATAGAAAAACAAGAGCATGGTAGGACTTCAGAGCAAGATGATATCAAATCAACAATGGCTGCCATATTGTCTTTCCTTCAAAGTAACTATTCATACCATCACATATATTAAGATCAAACAAAACAGAATAAAACCATTCCAACCAATGAATGAAAACATAAGACTTCAAAGCAATATAATGGTGAACCATGATTACCATAAAATCTTCTTGCCATTTCTTACACTAGGGAGACTATACGGTATTTATACATGTGAGTTTGATTTATTTCACTTATGAGTATGGTCTCAAGATGCATCCATTTATTTATAAATATCTCAATGTGATCATTCTTTATAGCTGAGTAGTATTCCATTGTATACAAGTACCACAATTTTTTTATCCATTCCTCGGTTGATGGGCACTTAGGTTGTTTGCAAGATTTGGCTATTACAAATTGTTCTGCTATAAAAATGGGTGCACATATATCACTGTGGTAAGACGTTTTCAGATCTTTTGGGAATATGCCTAAGAGTGGAATAGCTGGGTCAAATGGGACATCCATCCCCAGCTTTTGAGGAATCTCCAGATTGACCTCCACAGTGGTTGCACCAGTCTATACTCCCACCAACAGTGCAGAAGAGTTCCTTTTTCCCCACAGCCTCTCCAGCATTTGTTGTTGGTAGTTTTGTTGATCATGGCCATTCTTTCTGGAGTGAGATGGTATCTCAGTGTGGTTTTAATTTGCATTTCTCTAATGACAAATGACAATGAACATTTTTTCATGTATTTATTTGCCATTCGTATTTCTTCATCTGAGAACTGTGTATTCATCTTGGATGCCCATTTTTGTATTGGGTCTTTGAATTTTGGGGGTCTGATTTTTTTTTAATTCTTTATAAGTTCTAGACAGAAGTCCTTTGTCTGAGGGACAGTTCATTAAGATTTTTTCCCAGTTTGTAGGTTTTCTTTTCACTCTGCTGGAGATTTCTTTGGACATGCAGAAACTCTTTAATAAGATATGATCCCAGTTATTGTTTCTGCGACATATTTCCCATGCAGTTTGGTTCTTGTCCATGAGTTCTCTATCTACCCCTATGTCTTCAAGATTTTTACCTACTTTGTCTTCCAACAGATTTAGTGTTTCTGTTTTAATATTTAGATCTTTGATCCAATTGGATTTTAGTTTAGTACATGGTGATAGGCATGGATCTAATTTTAGTTTTAGGCATATGGATAGCCAGTTTTTCCAGCACCATTTATTAAAGAGACTGTCGTTCTTCCAGTGAACATGCTTGGCCCCTTTATCAAAGATAAGACGGTTGAGTGTGTTCATAGTTGTGTCTTCTGGTCTATTCCATTGATATTCAGGTCTGTTTTTATTCCAATACCATGTTGAGTTTATCATAGTAGCTTTGTAGTATAACTTCAAGTCAGGGATTGTGACGTCACCTGCCTTGGCTTTGCTGCTTAGAATTACCTTTGCTATTCTAGCTCTCTTCTGGTTCCAGATGAATTTTAGGAGTGATTTCTCTAGATCTATGAGGTATGTTAGTGGTATTTTCATTGGAATTGCATTGAATGTGTATAACAATTTTTGGAGAATGGCCATTTTTACAATATTTATTCTTCCTATCCATGAACAAGGGATGTCTTTCCATTTTCTGAGGTTCTCTTTGATTTCTTTTTTCAGGGTATTATAATTTTCCCTGTACAACTTTTTTACATCTTTCATTAGATTAATTCCTAAGTATTTCATTTTTTTGGATGCTAGTGTGAAGGGTGTGGCTTCTCTTATTTCTCTCTTGATGATTTTGTTGTTAGTGTATAAGAATGCTATTGATTTTTGAGTATTGACTTTGTATCCAGATGTTTTGCTGAATTTATTTATTATATCTAGGAGACTTTCAGTGGAGGTTTGGGGATCTTCTATGTAGAGTATCATGTCATCTGCAGATAATGATAATTTAACTTCCTCTTTTCCTATCTTTACTCCTTTTATTTCTCTCTCTTGTCTAATTGCTCTGGCTAATATTTCCAGTACTATATTGAATAGGAGCAGTGACAATGGACATCCTTGCCTTGTGCCTGATTTTAAGGTAAAGGCTTTCAGGTTTTGGCCATTTAATATGTCACTGGCTGTTGGTTTGTCATAGATGGCCTTTATCATATTGAGTTAAAGACCATCTATTCCAATTCTCTGTAAGGTTCTTATCATGAATGGGTGTTGGATCTTATCAAAAGCTTTTTCTGCATCTATAGAAATGATCATGTGATTCTTGCTTTTGGTTCTATTGATATGGTGGACTACATTTATTGATTTATGTATGTTGAACCATCCCTGCATGCCTGGGATGAATCCCACTTGGTCATGGTGTATAATCTTCTTGACGATATGCTGCATCCTGGTTGCCAATATTTTATTGAACATTTTTGCATCTATGTTCATTAGGGAGATTGGCCTGTAGTTATTCTCTTTTTTAGTTGGGTGTTTCTCAGGTTTTGTTACTAGAGTGATATTTGCTTCCAGGAATGACTTAGGAAGAATTGCTTCCCTTTCAATTTCATTGAAGAGTTTGAGGAGTGTCGGCATTAAGTCTTTTTTGTATTTCTTGTAGAATTCCTCAGTGGGCCTGGGCTCTTCTTTGTTGGTAGGGACTTGATTACATTTTCAATTTCATTGATAGAAATGGGGTTATTCAGTAGTTTTACATCTTCTTTATCCAGCTTTGGTGGTTCATATGTTTCTAGGAATTTGTCCATTTCTTCTGTGTTATCCAACCTATGAGAGTAGAGGTTTTTGAAATTGTTGTTGATGATCTTCTGTATTTCCACATGGTCAGTAGTGATTTCATCTTTTTCATTCTGTATTGCATGAATTTGAGTCTTTTCTTTCCTCTTTTTAATTAGGGTGGCTAGTGTCTTGTCAATTTTATTTATTCTTTCAAAGAACCAACTCTTTGATTCATTGATTCTTTGTATTGTTTTCTTAGTTTTTATTGCATTAATTTCTGCTCTGATCTTTATAATTTCCAGTGACTCCCCTTGAATGCAAAACAATTGCTGCAATTTTGATTATTTGGAGACTTATTTCCTCATACTGATATGTAGAGAGCTGGCTATGGTATTTCCTTCTCTCTTCAATTGGCTCTAAGTGTTGCAAATAAGGCTAGTGATGTACTGGTATGCAATCTCTAAAGCTGACAGACAATCTCCTGTTTCCTCACATAGTGTTTTCTGTAAAAGATATGAGCACAGTGGGATGTTAGAGCCTACAGCTCTGGGAATGTCTACTGGGTATGAGCCTCAAGGTAAAGAGGTTATGACTCCCCAGGACACAAAAGTTTACATATCAGAAAATGAAACAACACCTTCCTAAAACAATTTAGTTGATACCTTAATAGGATTATGCAAATTTATCCTTCTGCATAAATTTATCTCTGCATTTTGCAGAGATACTTTTCTCTCTACCTGGGTAGCCAGCTGAAGTTCCATAATTCCTACCATCCTCACTGTCACTCATCCCTGAGCCACCTTCCTTCTTCACAAGATAATAAATTTTGGGAGAGGCCTAGGATCAGTGCCTTTGTCCACATATCCTCACGGGGATTGGATTTAGGACCCCTTGGCTCCCCTTAATGTGGAATATGTCTTGGTGTCTTTACTCTTGCCATGGGTTGCATTGGAGGTGGTAGATTGGTATTAACTTGCTTGGATTCCAATAATGTCTCAATGGGATTACAATTACAACTTTTTGGATGGTGAGGAAAACTAGAAAGAGGATTACAATGCTTAGATGACTGTACCCAATATTTGGGATTACAATATTGTAGATTATCATTTTTTTTTGAAAGTATAACACACTTTTTGTCTGAAAGCATGCTTCATATACAACAAAACATGCCTAAAAGGATGTAATCCACTTTTTTATGAACATTGTATGAATCCTTCACATCAGGAAAGATACATTCAAATATTTTTGAAGTCAAGTTTTTTTGATCTCCTACAAGTTTATTTCAAAATTAAATAGTAAGTATGTACAGCTGAAGGACAAATTTTCAAATTATAAATTTCTGTGGTTATGTTTGGACTGCTGATAGTATAGAAAAGAAATCTGTGAGGAAACTTTAAAAAATTATCAGAAGATGAAATATCTAAAACTATTGTAGCTTAGAATCATTAAGCACTCAGAAAACAAAATAATTTAAAACATTATTTTCCCATTAGAAAGATACTATTAGAACATTTATCTACACTATAGCTTGTATAATCCTCTAAATCTCATTTAAAAATATTTTTTTTCTGCAGCTCAACATCTGCTTCAGCCTAGCTGCATGCTAGCCAAACAAACAATTGAAGATAAATCTTAAACCAACTTTTGTAGTCTGTACACAGTACAGTAATCTGTAATTACAGAACCACCTTTTAGCAAATTGGTTTTAAGAAATATCTTGTGTGAAACTAACTTGCAGTTTTAACAAGCAATAAAAAGATGGAATGGAAAGTTATGAAGTATACATAAGGGATTACAAATAACCAATAGAGTTATCTATTTTCCATATATCATGTGGATTTAATGACATGGAATAGAATGGTCAGAATTGGTATCATTTGTCTCTTTTTTTCTTTTTCTTTCCTTCTCTCCTACTCTTCTTTTTCTCTTTCCTTCTATTACAAACACACACACACACACACACACACAGGGTCATTCTTGCATCTTTATTCAGATTTCTTATCTTAAAAGAAAAGTTACTAATGCTTCTTTTCTGTTCTCGGGAATTTTCCCTAAACACAGATGATCATTGATAGTATCACAATCCATACAATCTTGGATGGTTTGGGTAAATGGCACTAAGATATTGGCTATTTAGTTTTCAACTATTCTAAAACTCATGTCATTTTAGACAGTTTTGCTTACCACCTTAGACAATATTCTACCTGCACTATTTCAAAGGTAGTAAGTGGTGCTAGTGTGGAGGAGATGGAGAAGGAAAGTCTTAGTGGGGACTGCAGCCAGCCTATATGCATGAATGTTTGTCAGTGTATGTCACATAGGCAAGTACAGACAGCATATTAATTTTCAGAACCACATGATAACCTACTCCAAAATGGCTTTCAAACATGAAAGCGGAAGGCAAGTGAGTAAACTAGATAAGACGTTAACCCTACCCGAGAAGACAAAGACATTAGCTAGCTTAGGAAAAAGTATCTCAGCATGAAATTACACTTCACCTCAAATGCTGTACTTCTAGCTTCTTTTGAAAAAACATATCCATGTTCTTCAACCATAGAATGACATTTTTATAGGGAAGCTACCAATTATCATCCAGTAGCAGCTGCTTTCATAGAGGGTACATTCCACCCCTCTATCAATAGGCCCTGTTCCAGCCAAATGATTCCTTTGTATAAGTTAGAAAAGGCTGTGTTTCTCAAGAAAAGTTAGTGCAATTCTGTCTTAGTTACTTTTTACCCATCGCTGAGACAAAATACCTGATGCCGAAAGTTGGGAAAGGAAAGGTTTATTTCTTACAGGTTTTAGACCTTTCAGTCCATACTCAGTTGGCTCCAAGCAGGGTGGCATGGCAGGGCCACAGTCCATGGTGGCTGCAAACAGCAAGGCTGACACCGGCAACAGAGAGACACACCTTCTTCTTACCATTACATCACATCCTGGCTCCACCCCTAATTGTGTGTAGCACTCACACCCCCAATCCTAGTGCTTAGACAATGAACCAATCACAAATGCATAATGCAAAGGCATGAGGCTTGGGGCCACTGAAATAAACCATGACAAATGCCCAGAACATTGTCTTCCTGGTAATACTGATCTACAAAGGTTACAAACGTGACTGGAACTCCCTGGGGTTGCTCAGTGACTAATCTGTATAATTTATGGGAATCAAGGTCCCGCTTAAGACATCTGGCTTCAGGGCATTTGGAATAGCAAGGGAGGAAGAAGATTACAGTGGACCAATACAAGATCTATTCTTTTGTCATTCTGGTCAGAATTGGTATCGTTTTTTTCTTTTTTCTTTTTCTTTCCTTCTCTCCTACTCATTCTTTTCTCTTTCCTTCTATTACAAACACACACACACACACACACACACACACACACACATAGCATATACAGAAACACAAAAATACAATAGTTTTAAAATTTACTGTTAAGTGAGTACAATCTAACTGATATATAATTTTGAATCAAAACCAAACCAGATGAAAATTTCTGAGTCTTGATCTCCTGCCTGTGGATCTGAAATTTTAAAGTAGTATTCACTTTTGAAGGTAAATGGAGAGAGGAGAGGTAAGGAGTATGTTCATTCAACTCTACTGCATGTAAATTACTAACTAGCTCTTAGCTCAGATGAAATATCAGTTCAGAAAATTTTCTATTTGTGTTATTTAGATTATTTACTTCTATACTTACTTTTCCAAAAACAATTTCAAATACAGTATCCACATCAATACTTCTCACTTTGAAATATTTTATCATTTATACTTTTCCCCAAAACAAGGAAGTTAGGGTGGATAACAAAGGTAAATCTGTATGTAAGAAAGCCATAAGAAAAATATAGGTAGGAAAATAAATGGATCTAAGAGTTAAATTGCAAAACAAAATATTTTCATAATAGAAGTCTTATATCAACTTTATCTGTAACATAGGAATCCATTTTATTCATATTGTTAGACTAACGTAATATCTAGGTATTTCTTATTAAAATTTTGCTGTTGTGTTTATTAACATGAAATTAGTTTGTGTGCAGGGGGGAATCTTCCTGTGTTACTAGACAGGTTAGCTTTGAAATACTCTTTTGGAGTGGAGGCTATATTTGAATCTCTGAAATAAAATTGTTTTGATTCTCTTTTGAATCCCACCATGGCCTTCCTAGAACTGTTTGTGTCTGAGAGTTTTGAGCTCTGTGAAGATACATCCTTGTGCCTGTCACTGAAGAACTCTCCCATCCACTTGTTTTTCATAGCTGCCTGGTAAGAAAAACATCATAGACCACGTAGCAAAAAGCATTCCTTATAAAAAGTGGAAGGAGAAGGACCAACTGAAATCTCACCAGTCTTTTGTGTGTCAGAAAGTTACAAGGAACAAGAATGGGTGGGAGTGAAATGGGGTGTTTAGTCATCTCCTGGGCTTCTCTTGATCCTAACTAAAACTGAACTGACAAATTAATACTTGAGATTTTGAACAAAAATCATTTTCTTTCTTGGTAAGAGTGTGACTAAAGCTGTGAGTACTACACATGTCATACTTGTCACCTTGCAGAAAAAAAGAGGCAGAAAGATGCAGGAGGATGGAGGACAAGAAAAAGTGGGTATCTTACGTATGCCTGCTTTATGTTAAATTTTTGAACTATGTGATTAAATTATCAACTCGAAAATTGAATTCAAAGTTTAATAAGTGAAGAAGGAGGGAGAGTAAGAAGGAGATAAAGGATTGGAAAGGAGTCAGCTATAGTATACAAAAGGTAAACATATCTAATATAGAAAATAAGAGGAAGGGGATCATTATGCATTTTATAGAAGTTACCTTTACTACCAGAGTCTCATCTCTGTGACTACATACAGAATAAATTTTAAATAAACAACATCAGGTGACCAAATGAAATGTACTTAGAGTGAGGGGTAGGCACTAACCAGGGATCAGTTGTTCTTTTTCATAGTGGAAGGACCAGGTATACATTGTAACTATATCTATTTATAAGTAGTTTTCTATAAGATTTACCTGAATAATTGCAATTTATACATCCTCCCCCCCACAAATCCACTTGAATGGTAGTGTTAACTTTTGCCTTTTAATATAAGAACTATCATGTTTAGGAAGCATTCCTAAATATAGCTCCCTTTCTATACAATGTACTTTTTTATTTGTTCATATAAAACTCTAAAATTTACTATGAAGCCACAACTATAAACCCTTTCTGAAACAATTTAAACATACTAGCAATTAAGCATTATCCAAAACTCCAGAGATTGCAGAATACTTGTCAGCATTTTGAGCACTCATTTAATAACTCCTAATCTATTATTTTCCTTTTTCTTTCATTACAAGATAGTGAAAAAGGGTGTTTTTGTGAAAGAGTTCAAATAATCAAGGTAATATAATGGGTCACATGGTCTCTGTGCCACTAATATAATAAGTAACTGTCTTTACAAACTGAAGAAATGTAAGATCCATGCTCTTTCTATTCTTGGCATGTGAGATGCTAGTAGATTTTTAACAAATGCATCTTCATTACAAAATCAATTTTCGAGTTCACCAATTTCTGTGGCTTAAATATTGCCAGCATGACCTATTTTAAATACCAATATTTGAAACTTCGATGAATCTCCATCCTCCACATCATTTCCTGTCCCCTCTTTACTATGTGCTCACAAATTAGTTCAGCTATCAGTGTTTCTGATTGGCAATAGCAGCCACCCTACCCCAAATCCAGTATGAATCCTTCATCTAGCTTCAGTTATATAGTCAAAAACAATTTTCTAAAATGCAAAGGTCCAATATTAATGTCCTCTGCTAACATCAGACAATGCCGAAAGTCCTGTAGAGGCCAAGATAGTCCAGTTGATTTCGTCCATATCTATATTTGACTCAGTCACATCGGTTGGCTTAAAGTTTCATCGAAATTTCTCCTCACATCTCTGTGTGTCTGTGTCATATTTAATTTTTTTTTTATTACTAGTACTTTTGTTGTAGTTCTTTTCTTTACTTGAATACTTTCCTTCTTTCTCATCACAGATAATTAGTTTCTTTCTCTCTGAATTTTCTATTTTTAAGCTCCCCTTAAGTATACTGGTGCAACTGCATGGAAATGTCTTATGACAATGATTTCTTCATTAATCCACTGATGTTCACAGCAGAACGTGCAGTTAGCATGTGGGCCCAGTAGGAGGAGGTGGGTCACTGCTGATGTGCCATCAGAGGATGCATCTTTTCCTGGTGCTCCCGCCCCTTTTGCTCTGCTTCTCAATCGTCATGAAGTGAACAGTTTTGCCTCCCACACCCTTCTGCATGATGATTCCATCTTGGTACCTGCTGACCATGGGCTCAACCTCTGGAAGAGTGAGCCAAAAATAAAATACTCCTTTAATTTGCAGATGTCAAATAACTTGTCTCAGCAATGGGAAAACTGGCTGATGTAGGCACCATGTTTGTTTGTTTGTTTTCAGTTTTAACACAACATAACTGAAATATTGTTGTTATATCTCAAAACTGAAATTATTGCCAGTTTTGAGAATATGTCTACAATGTATTCCCTGTGAATGTGGTAGAACCATGTATAAAACATGTCTCAGAGAATTTCAAATTTTTACTATTCTGTATAGATTTATTTTTTATTTTGGTAATTTCTTTAGAAAATACAATAATATCTAAATGCACTTATTAAATTTACAGATAACCCTAAGAACAATTGTTATCATCCTGAAATACATACTTAGAATTAAAAACAATCTTTAAAAAAAAAGAGAAGACATCAGAAATAAAGTCTAGCAAAAGTAAGTTTACAGCAATATCCTTTGGAATATGAAAGGAATTACACAAGTAGGAGAAAAGGAAATTTTATAGAAATGCATAAAACTACCAAAGTATAAAAGAATTAAGTGTTATAGACATGCACTAATTCTGCATGATGAATGTAATCATCATGTACTGCAAACATGTACTAATTAAAATTTAAAGCAAGCATTAAAAACCATCTTAGGAGCAAGTAAAAGACTTTCACAAGTAGCATTCTGTGATTATTTCACAAACATGCTTTGACAGCTTATTGGAAGCGCCAAACACACACTGATCATTTATGATATTAAGGAGTAATTATGTGCTTATAGTTCTTTAAAAAACAAGGATATTGAAAAGAAAAAAATGGGTTTAAACCATAGAGAAAGAACTGGTTAAATATTCATCACAGTTTTGTGCCCTTAAATTTGGACTCATTTTTGTGAAGGATTTGAAAAAAAATTCAAATAAGATTAGGAGGGATTCATAACATCGATTTAAAGGTTTAAAAAATTACTGTGAAAATAGACCAAAGAAATTGCTATGATTTAATTGAATAAAGAATGAATGAAGGCTGGTTCTAATACATGCAAATCTTTTTCTGAAACCCTTAAGGCTAAATAATATGTCTAGACCTCAGAAAGTCAGCTCTGCTCCAATGGCCTCCACCAGGGTTTGGAGCAGGACTCCACCAAACACGTTCATGTTTCTGCAGCCAGTCACATAAATAGTGTCTTTTGGTGAGATGAAGGAAGGCTGTAAGCAGCTTTTCATTACTTCAGGTTAGATCAGGTTTTGCCATCAAACAAGATAAAAAGAAAATCTATCTTTCAGCGCTTTTTGGATTTCAGACTTGTCTTTCTTGTTAATTATAGAATTAACGATTTAGGCTCAAGAAAGCTTTCAAATGTTGAGAGCTGTAAAAAGTCTTGCCTAGTAATTATTCCTACTTATTTGTATACAGAGTATTTTCAGAAATAGTTCATGTATCTCTTCAATTCAAAACTAATATAACAAAACATTACTATATACTCACATTACTTTGCATTTTTCCTGCATGTCACTAGTCTTCATTCTTGCTGAATTGTTTTCCAATTTCTTTTCTGCCCAATGATACTTCAACTTTTGCTGAAAATTTTCCTGCTGACCTACCTCATTCATAAAACCATTATATATCATCTCTTTTGGACCTATGAAATATAGTCCTCCAGGATTTGCTTAGTTATTTTTTGATCTTCCTGTTTCATACCACCCTTAACCTGCACTTTGATATATTGTTTTCCTTCATGTAGTCTCAGGTCTTACATGTGACTATAAAATAAAACAAATCAAATTAGGCCGGTGGTACATGTCTCTAATCTCAGCACTTTGGGAAGCTGGGAGGGTCACAAGTTTGAACTTTGTCTGGGCAACTTAGCAAGATTCTATTACAAAATAAAGAATTAAAAAAGAGCTAGGGATCAACACCCAGTACCACACACACACAAAAGGAAATTAGCTATATTTTAGGATAGTAATAAATTTTAAATTGAAACAATATAATTAAAAATATATTGTACATGTTTCTCATAATTCAAGATTAAATTTGTAAATCCATATTTAAAAAATATTCACAAACCATCAAAGTTAATGTTCACCTGACAAATTAGATTTCCTCTTTCTTCAGGGTGAAAAAATGTTTTCTAATTGTCTTACTTACTTTTCTCTCACTGATGAGACAAAATACCTGACACCAAAGTAAAGAGCAAAAGGTTTATTTAGTTCACATTTTGTAGAGATTTTGGTCCATAACCGGCTATCTCCAAGGCAGGGTGGCATGGCAGACAGTCATCACAAAGGACAAACACTTCACAATGGGCAGAAGATGGCTAAACAAGCAAGAGAGAGACAAAGTAACCCTCTTTCTGTACCTTATATTGTATCCATGGTACTGGGACTAGGGTGACACCAAACCAATCAGTGAACTGATTCAATAATCACCCATCCTTAATCCTAGCAATCTTAATACCAAACTTGCATGATGGATCAGTAACACACTCTAATTTCGGTCACCTCAGAAAAAGACTCAGTTATGATTACATGAGGCTTTGGAGGGACATCTAAACACAAGCCACAATGCTAAGATTCTAAATAAGTAAATGAACTTAATGAGTCATTAGTAAAGAAAACTTTTGAAGTTACAATAACAGCTGTAAAATATTTTCTATGTATTTTTTCTTGGATAAATATATGTGTTAATTTTACTTAATCAAGTAATATCTGGATATTGAATGTTTTTAAGAATTATATAAATTTATTTTGCTCTGTATCAAACAGATGATTTTTTAAAACATTAGAGGAAATTTACCTTCATCTTATATATACAATAAATCTACTTAATCATAAATATCCCATTTCCCTTGCTTATGTATAAGAGTAATGCATTTTATTCCTTACAATAGATTGAAAATATTTTAGAACATAAACATAGCAGAAGTAGTATGAAAATTTATCTGTCATCTTTTTATCATCTTTCCTTCTTTTCTCCTTTGCTATAAACAATTTCCATTTTCTTCTTCAAATGGAACAATATCAGTGTTAATTACAGAAAGCAATGTTATTCCTCTTTTTTTCAAAGACAGAACAAAACTATGGATTGTTTGAAAGTTTTTTCCCAGAAGGTAGATTTATAGAAGAGTTCTTTTCATACAGATATAAATTTGGTTTCTGTGATTTTTTTTAGGAATAGTTTTACATTACTTATTAGGTATTTGAAACTTTATTGTTTTGGAAACAGAGGAATTATAATAAGACTTTTTTGGTGACTCTTGAATGTGCCAAATTAGAGGCAGAGGATCCAAGGCAATGGCTGGAAAGACACACTGATGCTTTTTTATTTAGCAGAGAGTAACAGATGTTTTCCCAAAAGATATATAAGGGGCAGCTAGAAGAACCAATTTGTACTGCATTAGTGAAAGAATCCGGAAGTCTAGTCTCATGAACATGCACTGATACTCTTGTATGTCTTGTCAATTGCTCCCTCTATAAAAACAATGATCATATTTGGTTATGTCATATAAATGGTATGTGTCAGCAGAATACATGTCGGGAAAGAACTCTCAGAAACGAAAAATTTAAAATATTCTCCAGGTAGTAGTTTAAAATAGTGGGAGCACTATAATCTTTTGTGAATTCTGCCAAGAAATCTTGAAGTCAGTTGTTATCTTTTAGATTTTCTGCAAAAACAGGAATTTGAATATTTTATTCATTTATTGGCACAGTCTAGTACACACAGAATTCATTTTATTTCTTAATAGATCTAAAAGCACTCCCTAAATTCTCAACTTTTCTAATTCCATGCTAGCCATTAAAATAGAATTCTTGAAGGTAAATGTCCTAATTACCTGTTATAAAAACTTGGAGTACTTTATGCTTTTTGATTAGCCTATTCATGTGTAATAAAGGAAAAATTCAGAGTTAGGAAAGATCTATCCTGTGACTGTAATGGATGGTGGAAGAAGAGACTGTTTCATTGGGAATTTACAAGGAGTGAGGAGATCCAAGACTGAAAGGATTAATTTATGATTTGCCAGTTCCTGTAAGCAACATGAGACAAATGAGGGTGATTTAACATAATTATGAAAAGGCATATATTGACTGATATTTCATTGGTTAAACCTGTAGGATATAGTATTAGATGTGTTAGGCCAGTTTCCACTGTTGTGACCATGTACCTGAAATAAACAATTTAAAGATGGAAAGGTTTATTTTGGCTCACAGTTTCAGAGGTACCAGTCCATGGTGTTTGCTCCATTGTTGGGGGTCTATGGCAAAACAAACACATTATGGTGGAGAAGGTATGGTGGAGCAGAAAGCAGAAAGAACCAGCAAGAGAAAAAGAGGCTAAGACATCTTTTTTTTTCCAAATATTTTCAGTACTTTATTGGCTGTTTTAGTAGTATATACTTGAAGTGTAAAATATTCACTTGGAAGACTAGCACGCCTGTGAAATATTTCTTCCTATTGGCCCCCATCTCCTAACAGTCCGTTAAGCTATGAATCCATCAATGGATTAACCCACTGATGAGCTTAATACCTTCATGATCCAGTATTGTTCTTAGGCCCCACCTCTGAATATTGCTGCTTTGGTAATCAAACCTTTAATACAAGAGTCTCTGCTATGAGTCTCAAATATAGTTCATATATGAACCATAAAAGATGGAAGGTTTGAAAGAAAATTTAGAGACAATGCTTAGTCCTGGGATTAATTTATCCTCCTCCACTACCTTTGATCACTCAGTGCTACCTATATTAATCTTGATATTACCCCAAAACATAAGGTACGCTCCTGCATCATGTTTTTAAACTTGTTATTCTTGATTTTTGTCTTATACATGTTTCAAGACAAGGCTTAGTGTTTTTTTTTCCATCACTTTGTCCCAAAGTTATCTTTCACTGAGAACTTTGTAGCATCCCTTATTTAGTAGTACTGCTACTAAATATAGCATAGTAAAATCCAGCATAGTAGAAGAAGGAGAGTGTGATGGAACTATTACAGAAACAGGAGAAAAAGGAAATATATTGTTTTGAAATCAATAAAATAGAAATGTTCTCAAAGAACTAGCAAGAGCAATTTGGTAGCTCTTTGCTATCAGTCATATTGTCAGTGTTCCAGAAAATATAAACCTCATTCAGGATAGGATGCACAGTCATGGTAAAGGGTCCCAGAAGACCCCCATGAAGGAACTTCAAGTACATCAACAAAGAACTCAGTCACTTTGCAGGAGACAATTTCAGATTAACAAATGGTGGGGAAAGAGAAAGGAGTTGGCTGTCATTTTCTCTGTCTGTTCCAATGTGCAGAATGCAATAAAGGGTGTTACACTGGTCTTCCATCTCAAAAAGAGGTCTATATAGGGTCAATTCTCTAATAATGTTGACATTCAGGAGAATGATCTCATCTAAAACTGAAAATTTTTGGATGAAAAATACATCTGCAGGGTTTGAGATGCTTATTCAGTAACTTAAGCACAAGAGGATGAGCTAATTCTTGAGAATGAATTTGAACCTGTCTCAGATTCTGATGCTTTGGTTCAGCAAACAGTAACAGCTAAAAACAAAAATATCAAAAAATTCACATAGTGTCTGTTTCTGAAAAATGAACAGTTCAGCTGATGAATGAGATCTAAGATTCATGCAGCAACAGAAACCAAGTGCCAAAAGATTCTTAAGACCACTTGAGACATTTTAAAGATTCAATAAAATCCCTCAACTTCTTGAGCTATTTTGAAGATGTAATAAAACCTCTAGATCACTAGTGGCATTTTAAAGTTAAAAAATCTCTCTACTGAAAAAAGGAAAAAAAGATCTGTAGCATATAAAAGGTATATATTTTGATTATATACTTTTAGAAGTCCTGTAAATAAGGGTGATATGGATACCAGGACTTTTCTTCAGAGAAAAGCTAAACAGAATCTTTAAATTTTTTTTTCTTGACATAAGTGAGCTGCTGCAGCAAAAAGGGCTTAAAGGGACTGTAATTCCACAGAAACGGGTAAATTTAGAACAGACTAAAATCTACAGGTCGGTTTTCCAGTGGCAATATTTAATGATTAAACATAAATTAAAGGCTGAAAACACAAGTATGGTTAGGACAGAGAGCTGCTGCTGGGGCACAGATAGACAACCACAGCTTGATTCCTGAAAAGATAAACATTAAAAACAAGGAAAGTACTTTATATCAGGACAATAGAAAAGATGCCTTGAAGGCATCTGGGGAAAAAGCAAAACCCATCCTTCACAGGCTCAAGGGTCCAAAGCATGAAGGCTTTGACAAGAGAGCTCAGGCAAACCCGCTCATTGGGAGCCAGCTACACATGGTGCTGGTTTGATCAACATGAAAATGCAAGAGTCACCGGGGACATGGATGTTTCACCAGGATTTCAAAAGAAGGTCTGATAAGCCAGGGAGAGCGTTCCTAAAAGAGGAATAACCAAAGCTGTAGCAATGAAACTGAAAGTACACTGGAGATCCTGAAAGGATGGAGAAGCCAGGAACAAGAAGCAGCTAAGGAAATATGCAGGCAGTGCACAAGGCCACCCCAACAGAAAAGCCATGGGAGCTGCAACCTGCAATGCAGTAGGACTGTGACTTCCAAAGCCATTTGGAGCTCACATTTCTTTGGTGCAACTTTCTCCAGATGCACAATTTTGTAACATCTGGGAAGGGTTTTACACCATGCCACACTGTAACTTCCAGGGGTAGATAGCAAACCACTGCTCTGCCACATCGCGCTATTGCTCTGCTGGAACATGCAGTTCCCAGCACTCTTAAACCCAAGATGGACTAAATACATTTTGCATAAAAGGATGCACATCAGACTTGTGGGGGCCAGGGAAAGAATGCTATGATTTATATCTAGATGTCCCTCCATGCCTCATGCCCTCAGAAGTAGGGCTATAGAAGGGAATTGGATTATGGAGCAGCTACAGCTGACTTACTGTTAGGAAGTGGGAGACTGGATAGATGGGTCACAGGAGACATGATCTGGAAATATATACCTCCCTCTTAGGCTCCTCTCTTTATTTCCTGGTTACCATGAGGTGAGCAGCTTTCCTCCACTCAGCCCCACTGTCATTCTGATTCTGTATGAGCCCTGACTGAATTTTTTTTTATTTAAAGAGAAAAAAAAAACCAGAAAACAAGGGAAGCAATAATACAAAATTCCAAAAAAATAGATAAACCAAAGTAAACACTAAAAAATCATTAGTTGAAAAATTATATAGTCATTTTAGAAATAGTTGTTCAAGTTATAGAATTAAAGCACAGAAAGTGGACATTCAAACCATAAGACTGCAAACAGTTCTGCTCAACAATCCAACATAAACTTAGTAATATTTGGTTATCAATCCTACACCCTTAAACATACATGCAGTTATATCCTTTAAAGCACTTTCTTTTCCTCTCTTTTTTACAATAGCAATTACACATTTTGAGTTTTATTACTCCTACATTTCTTATTACTTTTTACACTAGAGACACAATGTGATATTTATAAATATGATTTTTATTTATTTCACTTATGAGAATTGGCTCAAGTTGCCTCCATTTGCCTATGAAGGCCTCAAGATCATCCTTTTTTATAGCTGAGTAGTATTGCATTGTATAAAAATACCACATCTTTTTCATCCACTGTGCGGTTGATGGGCATCTTGGTTGTTTCCAGGATTTAGCTATTACAAATTGTGCTTTTATGAACATGGGGGGACATATATCACTGTGACATGACCTTTTCAGGTTTTTCTGGGAAAATACCCAGGAGGGGAATAGCTAGGTTGAATGGAACTTCCAATCCTAGTTTTCTGAGAAATCTCCATACTGATTTCCATAGTGGCTGCACCAGTCTGCAGTCCCACCAACAGTGAAAGAGTGTTCCTTTTTCCCCCACAGCCTTGCCAACATTTGTTATTGGTTGATTTCTTGAAGGCACCTATTCTTTCCAGAGAGATGAAATCTCAATGCTGTTTTAATTTGCATTTCTCAAATGACAAGTGATGGTGAACATTTCTTCATGTATTTACTTGCCATTTGTTTATCTTCCTCTGAGAACTGTGTGTTCATCTCAGATGCCCATTTTTGGAGAGGGTCTTTGAATTTGGGGGCTTGGTAATTTTCAGTTCTTTGTATGTTCTGGATATAAGTCCTTTGTCTGAGGGGTTGCTGGCTAAAATTCTTTCCCATTCTATGGGTTTTCTTTTCACTCCTGTTGATGATTTCATTTGAAGTGCAGAAACTTTTCAATAATATGAGATCCCAGTTGTTGATACTTGAAGTGTTTCCCAGGCAGTTTGTGTTTTGTTCATGAATTCTCTGCCTACCCCTATGTCTCCAAGACTCTCACCTACCTTGTCTTCCAGTAGATTTAGTGTTTCTGTTTTAATATTCAGATCTTTGATCCATTTAGACTTTGGATCTAAATGGTGATAGGCATGGATCTAGTTTCAGTTTTTGGCATGTGGAGAGCAAATTTTTCCAGGACCATTTATTAAAGAAGCTATCCTTCCAGTGAACATGTTTAGCCCCTTTGTCAAATATCAGGTGGCTGATTGTCTTTGTAGTTGTGCTTACATCTTCTAATCTACTCCATTGATCCTCAGGTCTATTTCTTTTCCAGTACCAGGCTGATTTTATCACTATGGCTTTGTAGTATAGTTTCAAGTCAGGGATTGAGATGTTTCAAGTAGTATAGTTTCAAGTCAGGGATTGAGATGCCTGCTGTCTTATCTTTGTTGCCCAGAATTGCCTTTGCTATTCTAGGTTTCTTCTATTTCCAAATGAATTATAGGAGTGTTTTCTCTGGATCTGTGAGGTATGTTAATGGTATTTTTATTGGGATTGCATTAAATCCTTACAACAGTTTTGGGAGTATGGCCATTTTCACCATGTTGGTTCGTCCTAGCCAAGATCAAGGAATATCCTTCCACTTTCTAATATCCTCTTTAATCTCCTTGTTTAGCATAGTATAATTTTGATCAGACAGGTCTTCTACATTCTTAGCTAGGTTGATTCCCAAGTATTTCATTTTTTAAGATGCTATTGTGAAGGGTGATAATTCCATAATTTCTCTCTCATAGAGTTTTTTATTTGTGTACAGAAATGCTATAGATTTTTGAGTGTTGATTTTGTATCCAGTTACACTGCTGAATTTATTACCTCCTAGTAGTCTTTTAAAGGAGTTTTTTGGGTCTTCTATATAGAGTATCACATCATCTGCAAATAGTGATAATTCAACTTCTTCCTTTCCTATATTTATTCGTTTTATTTCTCTCTCTTGTCTGATTGCCCTGGCTAGTGTTTCCAACACTAAATTGGAGTGGTGATAATGGACATCCTTGTCTTGTTCCTGATTTTAAAATGAAAGCTTTCAGTTTTTCTCAGTTTAGTATAATGTTAGCTGTTGGTTTGTCATAGATGGGCTTTATAAGATTGAGGTAGACACTATGTATTTCGAGTCTCTGATGGGTTTTTATCATGAACATGTGTTGCACATTATCGAAAGCTTTATCTGCATTATTGAGATGACCATATGGACTTTGTTTTTGGCTCTGTTGATGTGGTGTATTACATTTATTGGTTTGTGTATGTTAAGCCATCCCTGCATTCCTGGAATGAATCCCACTTGGTCATAATGTATAATCTTCTTGATGATCTGTTGCATTCTACTTGCCAGTGTTTTATTGAGAATCTTTGCATCAATATTCATTAGTGAGATTGGCCTATAGTTCTCCTTTTTGGTTGGGTCCTTCTCTGGTTTTGGCATGAGAGTGATACTTGCCTCCAGGAATGATTTAGGGAGGACTGTTTCCTTTTCAATTTCATTGGAGAGTTTGAGTATTGACATGAAATCTTCTCTAAATTTCTTGTAGAATTTATCAGTGAATCCATCAGGACCTCGGCTTTTCTTTGTTGGTAAGTTTTTAATTATGTTTTCAATTTCAATAGCTGATATTGGGTTGTTCAAAATTGCTATATCTTCTTGGTTGAGCTTTGGTAGTTCATATGTTTCTAGAAATCTGTCTAATTCCTCTGTGTTTTCCATTCTGTGTGAGTAGAGATTTTCAAAGTAGGTATTCATGATCTTTTGAATTTCCATGGGATCTGTAGTAATTTCCTCCTTCTCAGTCCTTATTGAGTGAATTTTGGTTTTTTCTTTCTTTCTCTTGATAAGGTTAGCTAGTGGTTTGTCATTTTTGTTTATTCTCTCAAAAAACCAGCTTTTTTATTCATTAATTCTTTTTATTGTTTTTTTAGTTTCAATTGCATTGATTTTTGCTCTAATCTTTACAATTTCCTCTTTTCTATGAGCTTTGGGTTTAGCTTGCTCTTCTTTTTCTAGAAGCTTGAGTGGGAGCATTAGGTTGTTTATTTGTGATCATTCTATTTTCTTGAAATGATGATTTATTGCTTATATTTCCCTCTTAAGACTGCTTTCATTGCATCCCACAGATTACCGTATATTGTTTCCCTATTGTCACTGCATCCCACAGATTACAGTATGTTGTTTTCATATTTCAGTTGTAGGTATTGCTTTATTTCTTCTTTAATTTCATCTGTAGCCTACTGGTTGTTAGTAAGGGTGTTATTTAAGCTCCATGTATTTATGCAGGTTTTGCAATTTCTTTTGCTATTAATTTCTAATTTCATTGCACTATGGTCAGATATTATGCAAGGGATAATTTCAATATCTTTTCAGTTACTTAAGAATGTTTTGTGGGATAATACATGGTCTATTTTGGAGAATGTCCCATGTGCACCTGAGAAGAATGTGTATTCTTAGGTGGTTGGATGGAACACTCTGTAAACATCTACTAAGTCCAATTGCTCAACAGGTATGATTCAGTTCTATTATTTCTTTGCTGACTTTTGTCCAGTTGATCTATCTCTTTGTGACAGTGGGGTGTTAAGGTCCCTTGTTGTAATTGTGTTCTTGTGTATTTGGTTTTTCATGTCCATTAGTACCTGTCTTATATATTTGGGTGCTCCTGTGTTTGGCGCATATATATTTATAATTGTTAGTTCTTCCTCTTGAATTTTTCCACTAATGAGTATGTAGTGACCTTCTTTATCTCTTTTAATCATTTTAGGTTTGAAGTTTACATTGTCTGCAAATAGAATAGTTACCCCTGTTTTTTTCTGGGTTCCTGTTTTCTGGTTCCTGTTGCATGGAATATTGTTTTCCATCCTTTGACTTTTAATCTGAGTTTCCTTTTGGGTCAGATGTGTTTCTTGTATACAACATATTGTGAGATTGTGTTTCTTAATCCATTCTGGCAGCCTATTTCTTTTGATAGGTGAATTGAGGCCATTTACATTGATGGATAACACTGGTATGTACTGGCTCAACTTTGCCATGTTATACCCCAGTTATTTGCTTTCTGCTTTTCCCCCTTGTTTAATTACTTGTCCTACCTGGTGGTTTCTTTCTGTTTTTGTTCTGGGGATTGTGGTCATTTTATCTCTATCTAGTATGTCTTTCATTACTCTTTCTAGGGTTGGTTTGGTGGACGTGAATTTCTTCAGTTGTTCTTTGTCATGAAAGTATCTTGTTTCTCAATTAAATTTGAATGAAAGTTTTGCTGGGTACAACAGTCTGGGTTAAAAGTTGTTTTCTTTTAGGGCTTGAAATACCTCATTTCAAGTTCATCTTTACTTGAGGGTTTGTACTGAAAAGTCTGCTGTGATTCTAATGAGCTTTCCTTGATAGGTGAGTTGTGTCTTTTCTCTAACAGCTTTTAGTATTCTGTTTTTATGTTGTATGTCTGAGACCTTAATTATTATATGTCTGGGTGTAGGTATATGTTGGTTGTGACTGTTTCATGTTCTATATGCCTCACTTATCTGTATATCTGATATTTTTCCTATGTTTGGGAAATTTTCTTCTATTGCTTCTGTGAATATTCTAGCTATGTCATTTGCATTGGCTCTTTCCTCTTCATTGATGCCTACTAATCTTATATTTTTTCTCTTGGCATCATCTTGAAGCTGTTGGATTTTCACTACATGCTGCTTTGTTATTTTTAAAAGTTCTATCTTTTCCTGTTCACTAATTGCGATCCTGTCCTTGAGGTCCGAAATCCTATCCTTGGCTTCATTAAAAGTTTTGCACACTTTGAATAGAATTTTTTGTTTCTTGGATGTCTCTTTGAGTTTGTTTCATGAATTCTGCATGTTTTCTATATTGCTCATTCAAAGTTTCAATCAGTTTCCCATGCACATGTACTTTTTTCTCTATTTCTTCTTTAGCTGCACTCAGTAACACTTTTACTAAGGTTGTTATTTCTATCTTTACATGAGAGAGTACTTCTAATTTGATTTCCTCTGTAGCCTCATGGAGTTGTTTTTTTTATTTCACTCCCCATCTTTCCAGAGGTTTCTGGAGTGTTACTTTTGAAGTCCTCAATTTCATTGTCTCCTGTACTTTCTCCTGGTTTACCAGATGTTTGAGATTGTGTTTTGCTTTTTCCTTTTGCCATTG
Source organism: Hydrochoerus hydrochaeris (assembly GCA_004027455.1). Taxonomy (NCBI): domain Eukaryota; kingdom Metazoa; phylum Chordata; class Mammalia; order Rodentia; family Hydrochaeridae; genus Hydrochoerus; species Hydrochoerus hydrochaeris. Next base: position 124,505 of record PVLA01002136.1, read on the forward strand.
TTCCCCTTTCAAGTTAATATTTGGTCCTTCAGTACCACTAGTGTCCTCTGTTGGTAGTATGCATCTTTTGGTCCTAATGTAAGGTTGATATTTATGCAATTGCTGGGTCCCACAATGAAGAGGTGACTTCCCACTACAGGGCCTGTTGGGTGAGTTCTATATACTTCCTTAGCTGTCAAGTCTGCTAGTATTGATGTAAGTCAACTTTTAGTTCCTGCTATTCCTTTATCTTCTGGTTATTCCAGGTCACCAAATCTCCCTGTCTATAATATTTGTGTTAGCTGAGGTCCTCCTGTATCCCTATTGTGTGTCTCTGTGTCTCATAAGCCCTTTTGATTTTCTCCACGTTGGGCGAGTCCTTATTGGCATACTCTTCACTCTGTCTGATGTTTTCTGTGTGCAGGGAGGAGTCACCCCCACTCTTGTCAGACTCACTAAAGTCTTACAGTTAGTTGGAGGGAGCTTTACTACTAGCCCTATTTACACACTGTACACTTCTATTTTAGGGGCATATTCACCACACTGACTGGAGCAGGCCAAGATCTTCTGATTGAGTGAGACATTCATGAATCTTCCCTCAAGCTAGTTCAGTTAATCTGCTGTAGTCCAAGGTTTTGGGAAAAAGGGTGGGGGCTCTGGCCTGAGTTCCCTGGTCCCCATAGGTCATCTGCAGGGAAGGCAGGGCTGCAAGAGGGGCCCGAGTCTAAACCGGCCCAGGCGCCTCTGGCTGGAGTTGCCAACTGCCACTGGGTGGTCTCTGCAGAGAGCAGGGCACCAAGGGAGGCCCTAAACCATCCGAGTGCCTCTGGCTGGAGTTCTGGACTGAAATTTTTATACATAGACTGAAGCTTCTATAATCATAGACCAAGCTAAACCTCTCTTCCTTCAAGTTGTGGGTATTGTATCCTAAAATAAGGACTTGTATCCTATTGAAAAGGAAATGAATAAGGTAGTATGTAAATCATAATTAGTGGGCAGAAAAGACAAGTAGGGAAATTCACAATCACAGTACAGGTTTAAACATTCCTTTTCAAGATGTGATAGAGGGAAAAAAAGGTAAACATATAAAGGTATAACAAAATATTTATACCTTCACTATCTGACATAACCTATAGTGCAACAAGCAAAAGCAGACAGTACTCTTTATACACACAATGGAAACTAAGGCAAGAAGCTCACAAATTTCAGGCCAGGCTAGGGAACTTTGTGAGACCCTCTCTTAAAGTAAAAAATAAAATGCTTGAAGTTCTGGGACAGAGGTGCCCTTGGGTTTGATCTCAAGTCCAAAAGACAAATGTTTCTCCATTCTGTATTGGTCAGGATTCTCTAGAGGAAAAGAACCAATAAAGAGTTTTATTATAATGAACTGGTCCACATAATTATGTCCACAACCTGTAGAACTAATGCCCAGCTCCATTCAAAGACCAGATATTTCTATAGAATCAGAAGGAGCCAATGGCCTAATTCAAAGTCTGTCAAGCAGAAAACCACCTAATACCTGAGTTAAAGTCATGGTTTTTTGTTCTATTGAGAGTTTCAGAGGGCAAGCTCCACTATGGGAAGTGGTCTGCTTTGTTCCCTCTTCTGATTCAGTTAATCTCATTTTAAAACACCTTCATGGAAGCAACTAGAATAACGTTTGACCACATAACTGATCACTTCATGACCTACTTGAAATGACCCATTAGGGTAACCATCATATGTTCATTATAAAGAAATTCTCCATTTTCAGATCACAGATGAATCAAGCTGAGAGTCACAAAGAGGTAGGGAAATACTACAAATTTATCTATTATAATAAAAATGATAATAATAAAAATGACACTGTATTACCATACCTAAAAATCAAGAGAAAAGATAAAAGTAAAAGTAAGCTTTATAATTTGTATGTAATGAATAAATTCCTAGAAGTATATAACTTTTCATAATTGACAAAAATAAATAGTTTCGGCTCAACTTTTCATCCTGATAGACTTGCAAATAAATTTTTTTCTTGTTTGAGTTGTGAAAAACCCTTAGTTGGGTTATTTTATTCTAGAAGGATGAGAGGAGCTCTCCCATATTTTGGCAGCATGTTGGTCTTATAACTGTATCCCATGAAAGAAGAGAGAAAAAGAGGTAGAGAAATATAAAAAGAGAGGGTACCACATGAGAGAGAAAAAAAGTTTACTGAGAATCATTTAAACTCAAAGTGCTAGGGTAGAGTGAGGTGGGGAATCAGTCAATAACAGTTGACTTTGAGGTGGTTGCAATATACTTTTTAATAATCCAACTTGTTAAAAACTCATGAATTTTTATAGTGAGATAAATATTAAAAACTTTCAAATTGAGATGTATAAATGAAATATTGTTTTATTATTTTTATTTATTGCAAAATGAGAAGCAAAGGGAGGCAACACAGTTCTTTAAAAATTTAAAAGAATTCAATAATAAAATAATTCAATACCATATATAGAAAATATTAAGTGAAGTTCCTTGATAAATTTATTTATTAGTTAAAATCTGGTAATGAGATTGAATGTATTAATGTGAATAAATCAATGACTGTTGCTTCTAAATAGATTACAAAATTATTCCTCCACAGTAGGACTCTAAAAACTAACCTCTGTTTCCCCTCAGTTTTACCCTGGCTCATCTTCCTTGCTATAGGTCTACCCTAACAGATAGAATAAGTTCTCTTTTCATGCTTGGGATAATTTATCTAACAGGTTGTTTGCATAAGAATTCTCTTATGGGATAAAATTATAGCAAATTCAACTTCTTTAACAGATGTTTACTGTTTTTATCTAGATATCCCCCTAAAGCCTCATGTGATCATAGGAGAGGGCTTTGGGAGGTAGTTTGATCCAGGGACACTATACCCATTGGTGGATTGGTGTTCTGATGAGTCTATGGTTAACTGTGCTATCAGGATGTTGAACCTTTTGCGAGAGTGGGTCACTTGGGGCGCATGTCTCACTCTCCAGCTCCTCCCTTTGCTCTCAGCCTCCAGGCTACTGTAGTATGAGTACCTTTCCAACAGGATGCCCTTCTGCCATGCTGTTCTGCCTTGGAGCCAACAGCCTACGGACTTAAATATCTAGAAATTGTGAGCCAAAAGAAACTCTGCTCCTTGAAATTTTGTCTCAGTGAGGAAAGTAAGACACTATTGAGATTTCCCATTTACTTTTGTCAATTGTGAAAAGTTGCATACTTCTAGGAATTATTCATTACATACAAATTATAAAACTTACTTTTTTCTCTTGTTTTTAGGTATGGTAGCAAAGTAACATTTTTATTATTATTGATAAATTTGTGTTATTTCTCTACCTCTTTGTGATTCACAGCTTGATTTGTCTGTGATCTGAAAATGGAGAATTTCATTCACATAGTATGGTTAACCTTATAGGTCATTTCAACTTGAATTTATATTAACAAAACTCTACACAAGGTAGAAGACAAGATGGCCAATCAGTGAGCAACAAAATACAAAGCCTCCCCGAAGAAACAACTCATATGCCAGAATAAAACACCCTGGAGAGACCCAGAGGGAGATTGATCCTCTTGACACAGGAAGAAATTAAAACATAAAAAAAAGCTCATCAAATACTTTGGGACTACAACTGAAACAGCTGAAAATTTTGGGACACAGCATTTTCATGGTGACCTGGCAAGTGTGCACCAGCTTGAATCCGCACCAGCCAGCAGACCCACCCAAACTCACTTCCACCGCCACTCACAGTAACAACTTCAGCGCTGAAGTCGCGAGTTGGTGAGCACAATGGAGAGCAGAGCCAGCAAAGGGACTTTCATTAATCCACAGTCAATGCTGGGAATGAGAAACCCCTACATGAGAAGGGCACAATCAAATGGGTGACATGTTGGAATCGGGTAGGAGGACCCTGAACTGGGAGTGACAATGACTTCAGTTTGCTCCTTCCCCAGAGCAGATTCATGGGATTTGCTTGGACTGGGCCACGCCCCTGGCCAGGACCCAATGAGCCTTCCCAAATTGATTCACTGCGCCTAGCATGCACTAACTGGTGAAAGGCCCCTGAAGTTTGGTTGGCCAGGTGGGGACACCTCAGTGACAAGATCAGGCAGGAAAGGGCAGAGGTCCCTCGCCAGCATGCTTCGGAAGAACCGTGGTCAACAGGGAAGGGGGCTGGGACCTGTGCTGCAGCCTGTGTGGAGGAATCCAGGGCCATAACAGGAGAGAGAGGCAGGAGGAGGCCCCCAGCCCAGAACCCTGGGAACACTGAACCAGGAGGACAAACAAGGGAAACTGAGGGCGGCAAACACACAACATCAGACATGGCTTCAATGGACATTAAGAGATATCTTCAGGACCTTGTAGATGAGCTCAAAACTGAAATATTAAATCAGGTAAAGCAGGATATGAGTAGAGTAATAAAGAAATGCTCTCAGGAAGCATCTCTCAGGATGATACAGACAGAAGAAGGGAGGAACACACAAAAAGAAGAGAAACATTTAATAAATAATATAAAGAAAATATAGAATACATGAAGCAGATTCAAAGAGACTATCAGGAAATTAAAAACTCCATTGAAAGCTGGCAAAACTCCTTAACAGAAACTAAGGATAGACTATCAAAACTTGAAGACAAGTTGGCAGTGTGTGATCATGAAAGGAAAGATCTCTTAAAAATAACAAGGAAACAGGCAGTATCAATACAAAGGCTAGAAGATGATGAGAGAATCTACAATTTAAGAAACATGAACAAAGAAGCAGGAATACATACAGGTGAATTACAAAGGCTATTCATGGAAATAATTAAGGAAAACTTCCCAAGCATGGGAAAAGAAAATGACATTCGATTATGTGAGGCATACAGAACCCCAGCCACCTACAACCAAAACAGATCTACACCCAGACATATAATAATCAAGATGCCAGAAATTCAGTATAAAAACAGAATATTAAAAGCCATCAGAGAAAAGAAACAGATTACCTATAAAGGTAAGCCCATCAGAATCATGGCTGACTTCTCAACACAGACCATCAGATCAAGAGGAGTTTGGAGTAAAGTATTCAAAGCCCTGAAAAAGAATAACCTCCAGCCCAGATTGATGTACCCTGCAAAACTGTCACTAGAAGTTGATGGAGAAACAAGATGCTTCCATGACAAAGAGGAACTGGGGGAGTTTGTGACCACCAATCCAACCCCACAGAGAATACTGAAGGACATTCTAGAAAGAGAGAGAGAAAATACCAGGATTTTGGGAACAGTGGCAGAAATGCCTCAATGAGTGGAGTAGGCAGTAGAATGAAGGAGAAAAGTAGACAAACAAAGGCAAGAAAATAGCATGGCAGAAATGAGGCAGAGAAGGATAACTAGAAACTCTAACATAGATGGGCCTTTATATGCTATATTGTTAATAGTGCATCAGGATTTAAAACCCACATTACTCACACTACTCTGCTTAGAGGTATTATATTCTGTTCCAGTCATTCTACCTGTACTAGATTTGATGGCACAGAGTGTAATCCCAAAAATAACAGGATATAGTATGGTAATCATCCTTAATTTCTTATTAACTTAATCTACAGCTCTGTAAAACCTACACTGTTTTACCGTGATTGATCATAATTGAATCTGGTTTGTTGGATCACAGTTTTGTATTGATAGATTTTATTCAAAGCTGTTATGATTGATAGTATCAAGTCTAAAAGTATAGGCAACTGCACTTAAGATGACAAGATCCACTAGAATATCCACTCTGGTTTGATTATTACACTGCCTTTGAAGTTTTATACTGTCTACAATGTTTTATTTTTACTACTATTATTATTTACTGCTATACTCAATTATACTGCTATATTCAATTATGCCTGATGATGTAGACATTCTATTGAAGATAATAAGAAACAACACAGTAATCACTGTAGAACACCTTGTACTATGGTTTTATACACCTTTTTGGTTTCATGTTTTTATAGGAATTTGTTTTGTTTTGTCTTGCTAAGTTTTGTTCTTCCCTCTAATACAGAAAGTATAGTAATACATGCAGAGATTTATGCATACATAGCTGTTTACACTCTCACTGTTTGACTATCTACTTTGTATGCTTTAATTTTGTAACTTGAGCAACTATCTAAGAGGACAATAGTAATTTATCAAGAAGTAATTTCTTATTGTTTATCTTTTTTTTTTGCAATTCTGTATTACCTCTACCCTTTACATGCTTTTGTTTCTTTTTAAATTAAAAAAAATGAGTCTTTAAATCCTCAGACATGATATTTATTTAGGTATTATTTACTTTATCTCAGTAAGATTTTAAAGCTTTAAGTTTATAGAAATACATGTACTCATGCATGCATAGCTGTTTACAGTCTCACTGTTTGAATATCTACTTTGTATGCTTTAATTTTGTAACTTGAACAACTATTTCTAAGAGGACAATATGTAATTTATCAACTAGTGATTTCTTACTGTTTATCCTTTTTTTAAATTCCATATTATCTCTACCCTTTACATGTTTTTTTTCTTTAAATAAAAAAAACTCTACACAAATGTTCCTCTCATATGACTGCAAAACTATGTTCTATAAAAGTTGAGGATACCAAGAGGAAATCATTCTTATTAGACCCAAATAAAACTGGAGCTGGAAAGTAATAAAAGAGGAGAATTCATGCCTGTTCATCTAAAATACTGTTTCAAAAACTTTCTAAAACTCTTTAAGAAAATTCATCTCATTCTAAACACCCATACATTATATATCTTGTACAAATGCCCAGGCTTCTGTAACAAAGTTTAATATTCTTTGAGGCTAAAACAGTTCAGATTAGACTAGAGGTCCCCAACCCCTGGACCACTGATCACTCCATGGTTTATTAGAAACTTGTGCTCAGCGGGAGGGGAGGTCAGGTCAGAGAGTGTAGCTTAACATGCATTTAAAATCTCCATTGTGGACATTGCTACCAGAACTCTGCCTCCTGCCAGATCAGCAGCAGCCTTAGATTCTCATAGGAGCATGAAGTCTACTGTAAATTGTGCATGTAAGTGATCTAGATTGGAAGTTTCTTTAAATCATCACCAAACCACCCCCAGCATCTCCACCCACTGTCAGTGGAAAGAATATCTTATATAAAATTGGTCCCTGGTGCCAAAAAGTTGGAAATAGGTGCTCAAGAAAAAATATTTGTCTGGCAATAACATTTCTATCAATGAGCTGATATCAATTCTTGCCTTGGACCTTCAAGATCAACTTTGTATCCAAGTAGCTTACATAACTTCTCTCTTTTATCTCTAAAATCATTTCTTTGCTTCAAACTGTTTGAATATGCCCATGCTTTGCCATTACACAAATATTCTTATTGCATTGTCCTGCTATTCCTAAATATCATTATTCCTTGAATAATTTCTGTCTCTCTGTCTGTCTCTGTCTGTCTGTGTCTCTCTGTCTCTTTGTCTTTCTCTCTGATTGTTATTTAACAGTTGATTGCCTTTAATGGAAATTATTAAAATCAAAATCACAACTATCAGCAATGAAACATTATTGGTATAGGCTATTCTAAAATCAAGTATAAACTGCAAAATCTCTGGTTCTTACTACAGTAAGAATCTATCTCCTGCTTTCACAAAATATGTTATTTGTCAAATCATCATCAAGGTCAATTATTCTCATAAATAACTCAATGATCTGGACTCCTTTCTTTGCTCCTGCTCTCAGAGAGACCTCACTCTTGACCATGTAGATGAATAAGGCTGAAAAATATCATGAGGACCTATTAGAAGATTTACATCTCTTCCTTTCACATCCCACTGCCCAAAACTAGGCATGTGGTCCATCTAAACACACTTGGTCTGCAAATGTTTTCCTATACACCACAAGAAAGGGAAAAATGGTTTGTTATCACACAGCATTGTATTACCATAAGCCAAAAATGCATATTCAAACCCCTAACAGGTGTGTATGTCAACACTAAAGGTTTCATAAATAAAGTATCTGTTCTTATATTTTAAAAACTAAGTTATTATAATAGAATATAGAGTTTGGGAAGCTACAACAAAGGAACTATGCACTATTATCATTTATAATTGTTAGATCACTTATATCCATAGATAAACAGAAGAAAATAATAACATGATTTATTTTGCCTCTGGGCTAGATATACATCAAAACTCTGACTCTCAAAGGTCTTTGTCATCTCTGGGATTATTTTGGGCTCTGTGCAAAATGAAAGACACTGAATAAAAGTATACAAATATCCACTATCTCAAAAGCAATCTACCCATTACATTGCACATGCTGATTTTTTTCCTAGTAATATATATATATAATAGTTACAGAACATTTGAATCTACTTTAGTTTGATACAAAATAAAAAGTTGTAATCTCAACACTTAAATCATAAGCAATGAAAGCAATGAAACTAAAAGCCAATGCCTGTCAAAACAAGAATTTGAACAGAGGTTACCATGCAAAGAATTAATCCTCTTATGAAAAGCAAATTTCTCTCTGCCCTCTGCAACTTATGTCCCTGTTAGAAATTTGAAGAACTAATGTCTTAGTTCAGAAAAGCCTGGGATTTATAGGTGTCAGAGTTCGGAACAGCAGTACAGGCAAGTGGAACCTTGTTAGCAAGAACCAGCAATTGCTACAGATATTTTCTATTCAAGGAAAGGATGACAAAGGAAAATGATCCAAGGAAACTGAGTTAAAAACCAGTGACAGCAGGAAGATTCAGAGCAAAACACTCATTAAATGTCCTTCGGGATTGATTTTGCAAAACACCTGGCTGCTAGGCCTCATAGTTGCGCCCAATTTTTTTGGTTTTGGTTTTTCTACAGAGGCGTTGGTTTGCTGATACCATACATATGTGCCCAAGATGTAATTTTCCAAAGAACTCAAGACATCTAAAAAATCATTGAAACACAGGCAGACGACTGTAAACAGAAGTAAGTTTTCCTTTTCATGTATGATGCTTTATACACTTTTGCTGAAATTCAGGACTGATTTTCTCACCCACTGCCTTTCATCAACTGCTTTCTTTCTCTTCTGTGCATCCTTATTCTGAACAAACCCCAGCCATTTCAGTAGCTGTTCTACCCTTTACAGCTTCCTTCGCCCCCTGCGGGGAACAAAGCCAAGCCCTGGGCACCGTGGAAACAGCATCTGTGCTGAAGCTGGAAAGTAAAAGGACGGTGTTTGCAGGAAACAGCGCTGCCTTAGAGTGTTCAGAATCAGTGCATTTTATGATTCAGTTCACATTCTTAATTTATCCTATTGGTTTTATTACAAGAGTAATGGTTTCATAAAAAATTAAATACAGTATGTAAATTGTTCTCTGATTTCCTGTGCAAACAAAGGAATTTGATGTATTTTCCAGTACTATGCATACGTAAGCATTTACACACACACCCATCTCAACACTCGTATAGTTTTTGTAAATTGACGTATAGTTTACATATGATAAAACACATGCACTTTTGTATTTTAAGTGTATGATAGTCAGCTTTACCAATTTTATGTGCATAAATAACCATCACCCCCATAAAGATACAGAATCTAGCAATCAATCACCTGCAAAATTTCCTCAGTTCCTCTCTCAAATGCTACTGAAACTCGGATTTCAAGTGCCATAAATTAATTTTTCTTTTCTTACCGACAGCTTTATATGCCTTTTGCTTGTGGTTTCCCTAGTTCAATATGGTTTATGAGTTTACTCTGTCATACATGCATCAGTACATGGTGGTTTCTTTCTTTGACCAAGTAGTATTCCATTTCTTATGAAAATAACAATTTTTGAAGATCTTCTTGTTGATAGATTTTTTTAAGCATATTAACTTCTTTATGCACAAAAGCATTTTACAGTGCAGTTCCTTTCATTTTTACATTCAGAACTATATCCCGGACATGCTTTCCTAAGTGTCTATACAGATTTCCTCTATTTTTTCCTAAGGCAAAATACTCTTCCCTCATAGTCAAATGTCGTGAATTATGTACTAAGTCCTCCATCAATAATTATGCCATGTTAAAAAAGTTTTATAAATTGAAGTTATGCTTGAAAACAGTTTGAAAAATTAACATAGTAAAGAAATACAGTTCCACATATTATGGAGAACATTGCTGCAATTCAAAAAGATTATAAGAAATAGAAGGAAAACTGTTATTAGACAAGAGAAAGAGAATGAAATGGAGCAGGAGGATCTGAGCAAAATATAATATGCATATTAAGTTGCCCCCTAAATGCAAAGCTAGTGTGCAAAGTGGGGCAAGAAAGGTGGCTGAGTGTAAATGAGCAAAGCCCGTAACATGCATGTACAAATCTGCCAAAAATATCCCTCACAGGGAATTTCTGTTTTATCAGTGAATGTTTTTTTATCCACTATTTTCATGGCGTTCTTTAATAATTTTCCAGTAACTTCCTGTGTTTTGACATCATTCATGCGTCCAGCTTGCTATTTGGTGAGCTGTATCTAGCTAAGCACTTATTTTCCTTATCTTTATTTCAAATGCTGTTCAGTAGGCTCTTTATCTCCTGTAAGCAGTTGGTGGGCATTGGAACTGATTCTTGCATGTCACTTACTTTAATATATTTAGTATGACTATTTTGTCTCTACATTCTGAACAGTGTTCCTTATTTGTCTTCCAGATTAAATTTTTAGCAGTCTGTTGTTATATTTAACTGATTTCTTTGCTTTTCAGTTTTAGCAGTCATATTTTGAGTTCTAACATTTTTTATTCAATTACTCTTTTTTATAAAAATGTGATATAAATTATATAGGTTTTCCTATATTTTGAGTACATTTTCAATATTTAAAATATGATAATTCACTTAATCCTTGCTATAAACTAGTAAAATAGCTCCTATTACTAACCCAAATTTACAGATTAGGAAACCAAAATATAAAGAAGTGCCTCATCCAATATGACAAAGTAGATTCCAGTGCCCATATTGGTCAAATATCTTCACAAATATTTCTGAAAATGTAATTCAATTATGTTAATGTTTTGTCATCTTATCTTGTCTCTTATCCTCCAGGTCTAGAACTTCTATTTGTGTATTATCTTTTCTCTAATTGGTTAATTAGACTGAACACTTTAAATTGACTACACCAATAACTATTATTCCCAAAATAAATTGTGGAAAACCCCACCAAGTCCTGTGGGTTCTGATCCCAATTCCCCACCAATCTACTCCCTTTTCCTACTTGCCTCCCTTTTTTTTTCTCTTGTCTAAGCCTTTATCCTCCTCTTGGAGTTTGCTTTGTTCTCATCTCCTAATCCAAAGAGTTACTTTTCTTGCCAAAGTTAGAGAGGGATTTCAAGTTCTTGGTGACAACACACTCTTCCTACACATACCGCCTACCTCTGTGCTTGGAAAAGAGCAGGAAGTTGAATTAGTGCAAATCCCATTATTCAAATAACTAGTAGTTCTATTCTACATTTAAACAGCAATAATCTTCCACCCCAATTTGAAGAAATATGGAGAAGAGCAATGCAGGAAAAATCATGGAAGATGTTTTTCACAACTTACTGATACTGCATTTTTACACACACATAAATCTACATTAATTCTAAGATCATTTAGCTGTAAAATTCAGTACTGTTTTATTGAGAATATTTCAGTACCACTGCATGTTTATCAATTGTAAACTCTACCTTTCTACTTTTTAAATATACATCTCTGTTAAAGTTAGGGGCTATGTCCTACTGTAGAGGTCTTTAGCAAATATGCCTTGATCAAAGGTGACAAAAAATCAAATAGACAACATTTACAAAGAGATCACTATTTAAAAGCACCTTTGTCTGTGTATATAAAAAGAAATGGACAGAAAGTCTCACAGTGTGGTGTTGCTAACACCCTCAGCTGGGCAACCTTCTGAAAACTGTGGCTTTGATTAAAATGCAATTTACTTTTCTGTAGGTAATGGAGGAAGGGTCACATCTAATGCGAATACAAAAAAGACGATGTGGGAGGAGAATGCTGCAGAGGGTGGGTGTTAAATGAACTGTACAAAGCAGGTAATACACACTTTAGGAAAATTCTCAGTTAATGCACATAAATATTGTGGAAATGTATTGTTTGAAGACACAGTTTAAAACTAAGGTTGTTTTAAGGCTAATAGGTAAAACCAAGTAATTTAATACCTAATTTAGTCAGTGAACTTTATACACTACTTAAGCTAAAAGAGTTTCATAATAATGTGGCAACATTTTTTGGCAACTACTCCTAGACATAAAGCAATTAAAGACTCCAAGACTTCTCTTTTACATAGTCACTAATTAGTTCATGAGATAATTGCTTTGTTTTTCCAAATGTTTAAAATTTAATTTCTCCTCCTAATGAGTGACTTCATGTATATAACCAATGTAACTTAAAAAATAGTGCTTACTGTCTCTTTAAAGGTTATTAGAAAGCCTACTTGAACTAAAGCAGCCAGGCAAGTTGTCTCTGCCCAGCCGTGAAGGAAGCAGAAAATTCATTTGAGGCAAATTGAACTGGAAAGGATGTAGATGTGGATCCACCAGGCCTGTCAGAGGCAAGAGTGAGGAGCCAGACTGAAAATAGGAGGATTAAATGAATGATTTCAGGCAGAAAAGTAGCTAGTCTCTCCCTATCCCAGCCTCCTTCCTTGACTGGCTTAAGGAATATAAGTTCCTAAGCCTATTACCAACACATGTGCATGTGCATACACACACAGGCACACACAGCATCAAATCCTTGGATGATTTATCTCTGCAGAAACTTTATAGATTCGAACGAGATCTGTGTGTGTGTCTGTATATTGCCTGAAGGAAGAAAAATTCCTACAGATACTCAAGCAGAGAGCAACACTTAAGGAACTGATAGGAACAATAAAAGTGGAGAAAAGGAAGGAAGGAAGGAAGGAAGGAAGGAAGGAAGGAAGGAAGGAAGGAAGGAAGGAAGGAAGGAAGGAAGGAAGGAGAAAAGAAGAGAAAGCAGAGAGGAACCGAGGTGGCAAGACAGGAAAAGCACCAGGAAAGCAAAGGATTGTGCCACATAAACCAAGAGAAGAGGACACTGCCCGGTGTGGCATGCTGAGGAAATTTAGCCAGAGGAGAACAGGAGCTGCCCCTTGTGTGTTTCCTTGTGTTCTGTAACCTCTCCAGAGCATCTTGTTTAGAGCGATGTGAGGAAAAACCAGGAACTGGGTTGAGGCACAGTGGCAGTGAGGACACTGAGGAGGACACTGCAGGCCATTCTTCCCATATGCTTAGACAGGAGGGGCTGGGAGAGGATTTGGAGAGCACCAAGGCCTAGCATGAGAACTGTTTAGCTGTTTGCATCTCAGTGTTGTTTTTAAGCAAGAGGCTTTCTCCCTCCATGCTTGCTCCACCTCTTCATCCTCTTCCCATTTGTAAAAGATTTGTCTCCATATTTCCCTGTTATCTATTTTTCATTTTCCTTTTTACATTTTGTGTTTCTCATATAAAAGAAACCATGTGATATTTAAACTTGTGTGTGTGATTTATTTCACTTAATATTGTAGACTCAAGGTATAATCCTTTTCTTACGAGACTCAAGTTTATCCTCTTTATGGCAGCATAGTTCTGCACTGTGTATAAATACTACATTGTCCTTCTCCATTCCTCTGTTTATGGACATACAGACTGTCTCCAAGATTCATATATTATGAATTGTACTACTATAAACATGGATATGCATGTTTCACTGTAACATGCTGATGCCCTTAACTCTTTCAAGAAGATAGGAAATCAGCGAGGTAGAAGGAATTTTCTGTTCCCATTTTTTAGGACTCTCCACACTGATTTCCATAGTGGGTGTACCAGTTTACATTCTCACCAACAGTGCAGAAGGGTTCTTTTTCTCCCCTCAGCCTCATTAGCTTTTGTTTATTTTATTTCTTACTGATGGCCATTCTTTCTGAAGTAAGATGGAATCCCAGCGTTGTTTCAATTTACATTTCTCTAATGTACAGAGATTTTGAGCATTTTTTCATGTAGTCTTTAGTGACAGAAGCAAAGGAAGAAACTGACAGAAGGAGAGACTGAGTTATCAGTGAAACTAGGGACAACTGAGCCTGGAGGGAGACTTGGCCATGGGAGGGGAGGGATGGCTCTTTAACTGGAGGACACAGAAGGCTCCCACAGTAAGCAGACTAAGCCGCGGGAAGATCAAGAAGATTCTGTTTTAAATTTGTTTTCTCTGTTAAATTAGTGGTAAGGTTATGTAATACTCAGATCATCCACTAACCACCCGTGCCGTCATCTTGTTCTGTATGCGCCATTTTAGATTTAGGTGCTTGTTCTTGTCACAAGATAAGTTTCTGTTTCTGGAGTAAGTTTCTGTTTCTTCCAAGTTTCCTTTTCCCCGGAATGACGCTTCACTTGCCGCCCTGAATGACCAACCAGCTCACTCCCCGTGTTCTTATCCGCCTACCCACCAATCGGCTGCGTTGCTCCTCTATAAAAGTAAACTCCCTTAGTTGTGAGGCGCTCAGTCTCTAGACCGGTTACCGGAGGCTGCGTCGCCAGGCTTGACAATAAAACTCCTTCACCTTTGATTAATTGGATTGAATTTTTATTTCTTTGTTTGGGCTATTACAGTTACATGGTGAGAACCAGGAACAGCGAGGAGGGGTCAGATCCAGAACAGTCAGGATAGAGGAGACAAACCGGAATAAATAGGGAACTGGCGAAATTGCCATTGTTGAGATTGGAGTCTGAATAAACTTCTTTCTGAAATGCTTCAAATATCAATTTAAAAGCTTATGTAAAATAATAAAGACCATGTAAGTTGGGAAGTTTGATGAATGTTTCACCAGACAGGTATATTGGAAAGAAAATAAAGAGAAAAAATGTGCCATTGATTCCCAATATTTTCCTTAGTTCTCCCTAAGTTCATAGGACTGTTCATTTTCTCTATTTCTGAAAGATAATTTTTCAACTTGAACTTCATTATTTTGAGTTATAGCCGTTCTAATGAATTCTTTTTGCTTAAGTCTAGCAACCATTCTCTCTTAACTATAATCAAAGAACAAAATGTTAGAAATCTAACACAATTAGGAGAAAGAATATTTGTTTTAATAACTACTGTATTGAGTATCGCCATATACCGAACATATCAGTAGATCTCAAAAAATTTCAAAATTCTATCAGAACTATATTTGTCCTCAAATAATTTTAGTTTTTACAAAGGAAGATAAGGAATATGATCAAATGAGTATAATCTAAGATAAAAGGATGGATTGGTGCCATAAAGTACACGGGCATAATGTTGAGGAAAATGAGAAGAGGTATCTCTCCATTTGGTGCAGTTACGATAAATCCAAGATTTGGCTTAACTTAGGGATGTGGATAGCTGATGTAGGAAAGTCATAGAGGATCCCAAGAAAAAGTGTACAAAGAAAGAAAAGCATCAAGTATCTATCATGATCAGTAAGCAGATGAGGCTGATATTCTTATGGAAAAGAATAATAAGCAATTTGATTATAAAATATAGTTTGGAGCTGAAAAGCAAGTCTTAAGGAAGGGTTTGGGATTTGTAGGCAGAATCATGCTTGGAAAGACAAGACTTGAAAAGTCACAGATGATTTACTGGAGCAAGGAAAAAACCAAAATTAAAAGAAAAATTCCAACTATTCCTGTAGTCCAATCATGAGATAATTGGTTAACAGAATGATGAAAGTTTCAAGTACTTTCTGTCCAATATATCATGGAAGGGAAGGTATGAATCACAAAAATCAAAAAATTTTATCCTGAGCTTGATAAAATATTTCATGGTTCTATATTTCAAAACCTCATTTTCCTGCCTTCCCTTTCCTAAGCTGTAGCTTCCCCGTATCCCAGTTGCCCACACTTTTCCACCTGGGTAACTAGTATTACCATAAAACAGGGTACCTACAGATAGTTATGCTGCTGTGGTCCCCTACCCCACAAGACACTTTTTTCTCTTCATCTCAGAATGTCTCCACCTCCTCCTGGCCTTTAGCGTCCCTCAGTCTCTACAGCATAACAGCAAGGCAAAATGACCCTTCTTCACTCGCACTGGCTTCACTGCAGCAGCTTCTTCATAAATCTCTCTGTTCCCATTTTCTGCCCACTACCTAGCAGAACACTAATAGACTCTGCCTGGCCTAATAAATTAACTTGGCAGGATTTCACTGCTGTGTGAATGTGCTGAAAACATCTTTTTAAAAAATAACATTACTCCCATGCTCAAGAAATTCTAAAAGATATTCTTTATCCCAAATTTTACCAGATAAAAACTTTCCCTATTCTCTTTAAATTCTCAGGGTCTACTTTGATATATGTGCATGTGTGAGTGTGTTGGGGGGAGAGATGTGATTGTGAGCCTATGTACCCAGAAACAGGAGAGACATTGAAGATCGGAGAAAAAAGACTTTGGTTTCCCTAGGGTAAAAGCCACATTTCTGTACAAACTGCCATCCTATGACATTCAAATTCCCAGGGCCCTTGAAGGAAAAAGCAGGGAATTGAAAAGGCAGGTTCTTACATGTGTCCACCAGGTTAAACTATGGCAAGTTAAAATCCTCTTCTTATCTGTGTATGTATTCAATTGCTATACAGAGACCAACTCTAAATAGTTGTGGTAGCTTTAAAAATAGCCTTTCTCACAGATATATCCTGACCCCAGCTCTAGACACTAACTCCAGCCCTGGTACCTACTGGCCTCTGTGCCTTCACACTTGCCATCCAACACAGCAGTCCTGGCCGTCGCTGCATTTCCTACTCCCCGGACTGAGCTCTCTAAGCAGAGATTATACCTTGGCCCCAAGGAGGGGTCTTATTCCTTCAGTTGCACTCCTACTCTTGTAGATTTCTGTGCATATTGCCAATTAAAGGTTATAGCTGAGTTTGCAGGGCTGAGGTTTAGCTCAGTGGCACAGTACTTGCCTAGCCTCACTAGGCGTGGGCTCAATCTCTAGCATTGCAAAAGCAAATATTAGATTAGATTAGATTAGATTAGATTAGATTAGATTTTTTTTCCAAAACAGAAAATCTGTTCATTCAAGGAACTACAGCTTCTTTGACACCTAATCATTATCCAAACACACACATACAACTACAAAAGAACTAGTTTAGTTCAGGTAAAAAGAGATAGTCATGATTTTAGAATATTTGTAATGCTTATTAAGAGATTGATAACCTACCAACAAAAAATGATCTCAATTGAATATTGATTTAAAGTTTTTAAAATGTTGTAAAATCACCTTTTGTAGTTGTCTAACCAGGAGTGTTGTTTTTATTTGATGACTGAGCTCAAATCCAGTCCTGTGTGAAGTCAAGCTGAGAGACAGACAGGACAGGAACAAGTGACAGCTTTCTTAGTTTCAGTGTCAAAACCCATCCATTTTGTTGTGATTCTGTGTACTCAGGACAAGTTTGGGATGAAATGACAATGTTCCCAGATGTAATGAGTTCAGACTTAGCAGAGGTTTATGTGGACCTCACATTGGCACTGTCTGCAGGGAGCCTAAGGAAAAAAGGGTAACAGGAAATTGTTTTATCTCAGCATATGCCTTTGTCCACCACAGGACTGTAGAGTGTTCTTCCTTATTTAGGCACATAATTCCTTTAGATATACATATTTTTACATAGTCTAGGAGTAGAGTCTTAAATTCAGGTTTGAATCCATGGGATATTTTTCAATTATCTCTATATTACCAGTTTCTGATAGCATTACCTTTATACTTTTATATATTACAAATCAGAGTTTTTCAAACAGCTAAGCCTGCTTAAAGTGACAATCAAAACCATTCTGGAGACAATAACCCAAGCTATTTTTTAATGCTAAAAACAAACAAATACACACAGAGCAGGATTTTCACATGGTGATTTATCAGAAGTGCAAGGATGCACATGAATGCAGCTTAAAAGAAACTGTTCCCTGAAGCTGTGATGAACTTAATCCACAGTGCTTTTGAGTATACACTTGCTTTTAAACACAAAGCTTCTATATTTCTCTTATATAGTCAAATTTTCTTAAGGCTAATATCCATTTATTTACTCAGCAAATATTTGTTCTCTATTGTAGGCCAGATGCTGTTAACAGGGGCTGATATTTAATAATCAAAGTCATTGTCACAGCCATCAAAATCATATGTAGCATATGTCACTGAAGTTCTTAACTCAGTTATAAGCAAATAGGGAAGACCTGTTTATTTCATGAACATATACATATAGTTGCTTTGTCTACTACATTCTTTTCTATTCTGGGGGCTCTCAACAACTGCAAATGTCAAGTGCAAGTGCAGGAGAGAGATGTGACTAAATCATATAAAGGTAATGTAATTGTTATGTAGATTAGTGTCACAAGGAATGGCGTTTGAATAACTAAAAAGCCATATAAAAGCAAAAGGTCATAAGTTGCCCTAAGAAGTGGTTTTACATTAAAAACTGAAGGATAAGCAAGAGACAAAGAGTGAAGAGGTTATAAAGACACAAATTTGAGGCAGAGGCATAGTACCTCATCAACAAAATAAAAAGAATAGAACCAATAAAAACAAAACTATAGGTCAGGGATTTAACTCAGCGGTATAAGTGCCTGCCTTGCAAGCCCGTGGTCATGACTTCGATCCCCAGTACAAAAACAAAACAAAACAACCAAAAAAACCCCATGAATCCATAAATTCAGTACAGGACTTCAAAGCAGGATAATAGTCAATCCAAAATGGCTACCATAATATATATTGTTATCTTTGAAATAGCTGCCCATGCCATCAGATATAATAAAATCAAACAAAACAAAACAGAATAAAACCCAACTAAACAAAATAATGAAGTGATTCAGGATTTCAAAACAAGATAATAGGGAATTAACAATGGCTACCACCTTCAGAAGGAGATTCCCCATGCGTGCTACACTGTGTATTGTTATTCTCTTAACTGATGATTAAACCACTGGCTGGAGGCCTGCAAAGTCAGTGAAACAAACACTACAAGCATTAGCTATTGTCATATCCTGTGTTTCTCCAGATCAGCCAGTTGCTTCGGGGGGAGGGGGGGTCTGGTGAGGAAAACATTGGCTCTTCTTGTCTCCCTTCCTGCACACCAGAAAGGTTTGGTGTCTGGCTCTCCCTCAGTCAGCCCACACATTGCTGACTCACAGGAGGTCTTAGTTTCTTGTTAACTTTTTGTATTCCTGTCCCCCAGTCCACCAATGGTGCCGACTTGCAGGAGAGGGCTGACCTCTCTCTGGCTACCCCCAGTCAACCTGTACATGGCAAGGAAATGTTTATTCAAAGAGAAAATGAACTAAATCAATGAACAAATGACAAAACATCCCTATAAGAGGAAAAAAAAGATGTAACTGCTGATTGATTTGGATATGGTAATGAGCAATTTAGATATTTTAAATGAAAGGAAAATAATTTTAAATTCTCATGTATGAAACATAAATCACTAGTGTTCTCTCTCTTTCTTTCTCCTGCCTCTACCATGAAGCAAAGTACTTAGGTAATGTTCAGTGAGTAAATAAAATAAAAATTATTGAAAACATTTTTTCAAATTTGATATTCTTAGTTAATAGTTTACATCAGGTACTTTGGTGTTTGTGAAATTCTCAAAGTCATAGACATGAGGCTAATTTTAAAATATATTTGATATTAAAATTTATTACATTGCATTTAACATAAACTCTTAGTCATACTTTTCATTTCCTAAGAAATATAATTTACCATAACCTTACATTGCCCTAAATGTCTGTCATAATGATTTAAAAGGCAATCCAAAGTCCAAGACCTGTTCCTTGTGCTAAAATGGCTTAGAATTCTTGATGAATCAAATAAGTATTTTACTTCTATCAGTGTAGTCACTTTTATCTTCAATTTATAGCCTGAAAACTCATCCTCTTCTAAGACCCAGAATAAGAAAATGTGTCACACAATATCATGTAACTAGTGAGTAAAGGAGCCATGGCAGAACTTTTTAGCCCTTCTCTTGCTCCATTGCCATGCATTACTGTGCTGTTCATAATATTATAGATTACCATAACACAGATTGATTGAAAAATAAATATTTAATTTAACACTTTGCAAAGTTGCTCTGGAATCTGACCTGATTTTAATCATGAAGATGTTTGTGCTTTATTAATAGTGCATCATACAGTTGAGTATTTAATATGCATAGGACTTCATAGTTCTGCTTCTCAGAAAATTTTATTTATTTATTTAAAATAGGTGATTTTTACTTTTTAAATAAAAGATTGTTTGATCAAAAGTAACTAGAAGTATCACTTGGAATCTACAGCCTGATTTTTATCCGAGATAAAGGCACTTAAGTTTTATTTATTGATTTTTGTCAAGTATCTTGTTCATAGTAAATATTTATTAACATGTTTTAACACAGTTGTCGACTGATTAAAATATAAAAGACTTAAAATCTGGGAAAATAATTTGAATTAATTAAGTTGGCTACCAAATAGAAATAGACTGAAAATGAACAATCATAGAGTCTTGAGTTTTGCAACTTTCACTGTTAGGTTCTAAAATTTCAGAGGTTTAATTTGAATTTATAGTGTAGAGTAATGCTTGAAATGGCACCTAAGAAAAGAAATACTACATTAATTTATTCTTTTAATATTTAGTAAATGAATTAATTTTTTTACTATTTCCTTGCTACAACTGGGTTAAGCCCTAATTATATTTAATTCAGAGTTTAATATAAATAGAATATAGTTTCTCTAAGATATATTATTAATCACTTACTAAGAATATTAATTTTCTAGATGAAAAAAGTGACCTGTGGGATAAAAATAAGACTTGAGAATGAGAGAAGCAAAACACTTTCTTCAACACTTATTTTAAACTAAGTCAGACTGGCATCCAGTGATCAGCATTAACTGTGTTAGCTAATTTTATGTGTCAAGTTGGCTTGACCATGATACACAGACATGTGGTCAAAAATTATTCTGGTGTTTCTGTAAGGAAGAATTTGGATGAGATTTGCATTTAAATCAGCAGGTTTTCAGTAAGGCAAATTGCTATGGGCCTCTTCTGATCAGCTAAAGGCTGACATTGCCCAAGAAAGTGGAAAATCTCCAGCACACACCTGCAACACCATTCTTACAGTAAACTGCCTTTGGACTTAAACTGCAACTCTTCCCTAAATTTCCAGCCTGCCAGCCTCCCCTATAGAATCTGAGACTTACCAAACTGGTGAGTCAAGTCTTTAAAATAAATCTCTTTCTATTTAGAGACGTATCCTATGATTCTGTTTTTCTGGTCATCTCTAATACATTAACATTTTAGTTGCTAAGTTTAGAAGTAATTGACTTTAAATATTCATTTATAATATCAATATAGAAGTAAAAAGAGGTGTGTCAGTTTACCAGAGAAACATTTAATGCAAGATATACAAATATGTAAAAATTTACAAGACTGCTGGGCATGGTGGCGCACTCCCTGTAATCCTAGCACTTGGGAGGCTGAGGCAGGAGGATTGTGGCAAGTTTGAGACCAGCCTGGGTTACAAAGTGAACTCAAGGCCAGGTTGAACTGCATAGGGAAACCCTATCCCTGTCTCAAAAGACCAAAAAAAAAAAAAATGTACAAGCCTGACTTACAATAGCAGCCAATAGAGTCAGGTTTTGAAGAGTGCAAAAGGTCATCTATATGCTGGAAATCTGAACGAACCGGTAGAAGGCCTGGAGCCCATTGCAGTGTCTCCTGGTAGTTTGTATCTGGAGGCCAAAGGGTCTGTTGTGGAAAGCTGAAAGGTCATTGCTGAGGGCTGAGGAGTCTGTGCTGCAGCCAGGAGAAGACGTCCAAGCAGAAGACTGGAGTTCCCCCAAAGTGAGCCTTCCTTCTCTGCTTCCCGTTTATACCATTTAGGTGACAATCTGCCCTAGGGTGGGTCTTCTGTCTTCAGTAAATCCCCCCAGCCACGCTCAGAACTATGCCAATTCAATCCGATTGGGTGATTCTTACTCAAGTTGACACAATCAGTTAACCATCACAGGGACAATAGCAACTGAATGCGTACAATCGGATATGGCTGCCATGAAGTTTGGTCAGGCCACCTCTATCCTTTCCTGACTGAGTGAACTGGGATAAATCCTGTAATTATGCTACCCTTTAGTTTTCAAACCTAGTACTCTATTTACACAGTTCAAGATGTTGCCAAACATGTTGTATTGTTATTAAAGCATCCTTGAAAGATAGAATGAGAAGCTTGTATTTTTAGGTTAAAAATGAAGGAAATAGGGATCCATTCCCCCACACACATCCCCAGCTCTCTCCCTACTTCCTCAGAGAATGTCAGTCTACCAGATGGGATGAAACCCACTCAAGGAGCTGATGGGTATCATCAAATACCTCAAGTGGATTGCTTTCTTCTTTGATTTCACCACTTGCAGAGATTTTAATAGCAAAATAGAAAATCCAGTGAATTGTCATCCTAAACTAACTGACAAAACTATTATAACTCCTTTTGGTTAGTCATTCAAGTTAAGTCAGGCATGGTTTTAGTCATCACCAGATATAAGTATATTTAGTTGGAAGCTTATATCCATACCCTTATAGATTACTTTTCTTTTAAACAATTCTGTGTTATATTTTCAGTCTTTGCCTTCTTGTGCTACGGTGCCTTTCTACTATCTGTTGGCTGCATGAATATATATGGGGAGAGTCAAAGACCTCCCACAACCAACACTATAGTTACTCTTGTCACTTTTTCCTGGTTAGGTAACATTTCAGCCTGGGATAAAAGTCTTATGGATATTAAAATATCAACCATTCATTGCATTGTCCAGGAAATTCTGTCTTTCTAAGTAGTGTGGAGTGTTGTTCAGTTGTGTGAGTACTATAGGATTTTGAAAGGTATATGTGATCTGTGACTTTCTGAATATGATATTTGGGAGGGATGCTCAGTTTGTGTCCTGAGCAACCAGCTGATACAGTCCATCAAATACTTCAGCTTTGAATGGCAAAAGAGTTGTTCCATTGCTGCCAGGATATTACTGAAGGAAAAAGTACACTTGTGAAATTTATGTCTATACCATGATTTCTTGTCAACATTTGCCAAGTATTATAGTTTCTAATAAAAGTAATAGTTTTTATCAATAAACTGATCATTTTTTAAAATTTTACTACTTTTTTAACATAAAGTCTATATCTTTCCTAAAAATTTTACATATAAATGTATTTTTACTTGGCAATTTGAAAGTTCACTGGCCTGATAGTAATAAAATGACACAAATTTTTAAATGATTGATAATTTCTTCACTAAGTCCTTCCAAAGTATTTCCAATTTAAGCTTTAGTATCTATCATCATTCAGAAAACACTTAATACTATAACACAAGAAAATCTTTGTTTGGTATATATAGTATTATAAAAATTTGTAAAAATCATAAACCTATTAACTATCTCTTCTTGACAAAGCCTGAGTTACTTAAATTATATTTGGGGAAAAAAAAACATTGTTGGTTCAAAATGTATATCAGAGCAATGGTCATATGTTAAGAAATATTTATCATTTCAAAGACTGGATGAATGTTTCATTTCTGTTTTTCTACATGACCTATGATTCTTTTTTTTTATTTAAAGAGAAAAAAACAGAAAAAGGATAGAAATATTACAGAATGTCAAGAAAAGAAGATAAACAGTAAGAAATCACTAGTTGATAAATTACATACTGTTCTTTTAGAAATAGTCTTTCAAGTTACAAAATTAAAGCACACAAAGTGGACATTCAAGCAGTGAGAATGTAAACAGATCTGTTCAACAATCCAATAAGAACCTAGAAATATGGTCATCAATCCCACACACGTAAACATACATGCAGCTATATCTTTTATAGTGCTTCCTATTTCCTCTTGTTTTACAATAGCAATTATACATTTTTAAATTTTTATTTAAAGAAAAGAAAAAAAACAAAACAGAAAAAAGGGTAACAACAATACAGAATTCTAAAACAAATAAAGAAAAAAAAGGAAAATGAGAAAAAGCCCTACTAAGAAATCAATAGTTTATAAATTACATACTGTCATCCTGTATGTAGTTGTTAAAGTTACAAAGTTAAAGGGTACACAGTAAACATTCAGACAGTCAGACTACAAACAGTTCTGCTCAAAGATCCAACAAAGATTCAGCAATATGGTCATCTATTTTACACACTCAAACATACATGCAGTTATATCACTTAGAGCACTTTCTTTTCCTCTCCTTTTTACAATAACAATTACACATTCTGGTTTTATTACTCTTGTAGTTCTTATTTACTTTTTACACTAGAGATACAATATGATATTTATAAATATAATTCTTATTTATTTCACTAATGAGGATAGTCTCAAGTTGTCTCCATTTGCCTATGAAGGCCTCAAGATCATCCTTTTTTATAGCTGAGTAATATCCCATTGTATAAAAATGCCACATCTTTTTCATCCACTTTGCAGTTGATGGGCATCTTGGTTGTTTCCAGGATTTAGCTATCACAAATTGTGCAGCTATGAACATGGGTGCACATATATCACTGTGATATGAACTTTTTAGTTCTTTGGGGAAAATACCCAGGAGGGGGATAGCTAGATTGAATGGGGCTTCCAAACCTAGTCTTCTGAGAATTCTCCATATGGATTTCCACAGTGGTTGCACCAGTCTACATTCCCACCAACAGTGGAGCAGTGTTCCTTTTTCCCCGCAGCCTCGCCAACATTTGTTATCAGTTGATTTCTTGATGGCAGCTATTCTTTCCAGAGTGAGGTGCAATCTCAATGTTGTTTTAATTTGCATTTCTCAAATGACCAGTGATGGCAAACATTTCTTCATGTATTTATTTGCCACTTGTATATCTTTATCTGAGAACTGTGTGTTCATCTCAGATACCCATTTTTGGAGACGGTCTTTGATTTTGGGAGCTCAATGTTTTTCACTTCTTTATATGTTATGGACACAAGTCTTTTGTTTGAGCAGTTGCTGGTTAAAATTCTTTCCCACTCTGTGGGCTTTCTTTTCACTCTGTTGGTGATTTCCTTTGAAGTGCAGAATCTTTTCAATAATGTGAGATCCCATTTGTTGATTCTTTGAAGTGTTTACCATGCAGTTTGCGTTTTGTTCCTGAATTCTCTGCCTACCCCTATGTCTCCAAGACTTCTACCTACCTTTTCTTCCAGTACATTTAGTTTTTCTATTTTAATTTTTAGGTCCTTGATCCATTTAGACTTTAGTTTTGTGCATGGTGATAGGCTTGGATCTAGTTTCAGTCTTTGGCATGTAGAGAGCCAATTTTTCCAACACCAACTTTTATTAAAAAGACTATCCTTCTTCCAGTGGACATATTTAGCCCCTTTGTCAAATATCAGGTGGCTGAGTGTCTTTGTAGTTGTGCTTGCATCTTCTAATTTGTTCCACTGATCCTCAGGTCTATTTCTTTGCCAGTACCAAGCTGATTTTATCACTGTGGCTATATAGTACTGTTTCAGGTCAGGAATTGAGATGCCTGCTGTCTTGTCTTTGTTGCCCAGAAATGCCTTTGCTATTCTAGGTTTCTTCTATTTTCAAATGAATTTTAGGAGTGTTTTCTCTAGACCTGTGAGATACGTCAATGGTATTTTGATTGGGATTGTGTTAAATCTGTATAACAGTTTTGGGAGTATGGCCATTTTCACAATGTTGGTTCTTCCTAACAAAGAGCAAGGAATATCCTTCCATTTTCTAATATCCTCTTCAGTCTCCTTTTTCAGCATAGTATAATTTTCAGCATGTAGGTCTTTTACATTTTTAGTTAGGTTGATTCCTAAGTATTTCATTTTTTACATGTTATTGTAAAGGGCGATATTTCCCATAATTTCTCTCTCAGTGAGTTTTTTGTTTGTGTACAGGAATGCTATTGATTTTTGAGCATTGACTTTGTATCCAGCTACACTGCTGAACTTGTTTATTACCTCTAGTAGTCTTTTAATGGAGTTTTTGGGTCTTCTATATAGCATATCATGTCATCTGCAAATAGTGATAATTTAACTTCTTCCTTTCCTATCTTTATTCCATTTATTTCTCTCTCTTGTCTGATTTCCCTGGCTAGTGTTTCCAGAACTATATGGAAAAGGAGTGGTGATAGTGGACATACTTGTCTTGTTCCTGTTTTTAAAGTGAAAGCTTTCAGTATTTGTCCATTTAGTATAATGTTGGCTGTTGGTTTGTCATAGATGGCCTTCATAAGTTTGAGGTAGACACTGTGTATTCCGAGTTTCTGAAGGGTTTTTATCATGAACACGTGTTGGACTTTGTCGAAAGCTTTTTCTGTATCTATTACGATGACCATGTGGTTTTTGTTTTTGGCTCTGTTGATGTGGTATGTTAAGTTTATTGATTTGCATTTGTTAAATCATCCCTGCATTCCTGGAATGAACCCCACTTGGTCATGATGTATAATCTTCTTGATGATTTGCTGCCTTCTATTTGCCAGTATTTTGTTGAGAATCTTTGCATCAATGTTCATTAGCGAGACTGGCTTATAGTTCTCTTTTTTGGTGGATCTTTCTCTGGTTTTGGTATCAGAGTAATACTTGCCTCCAGGAATGATTTAGGAAGGATTGCTTTCTTCTCAATTTCATTGCAGTGTTTAAGGAGTATTGGCATCAAATCTTCTCTAAATTACTTGTAGAATTCAGCTGTGAATCCATCAAGACCTGGGCTTTTCTTTGTTGGTAAGTTTTTAATTACATTTTCAATTTCAATAGCTGATATTGGGTAGTTCAAAATTGCTATATCTTCTTGGATGAGCTTTGGTAGTTTATATGTTTCTAGAAATCTATCCATTTCCTCTGTGTTTTCCACTCTATGTGAGTAGAGATTTTCAAAGTAGGTATTCATGATCTTTTGAATTTCCATGGGATCTGTAGTAATTTCCCCCTTTTCAGTTCTTACTGCATAAATTTGTCTTTTTTCTTTCTTTTTCCTGATAAGGTTATCTAGGGGTTTGTCAATTTTTTTTATTCTCTCAAAAAACCAGCTTTTAATTCATTAGTTCTTTGATTTTTTTTTAGTTTCAATTGCATTGATTTCTGCTCTAATCTTTACAATTTCCTCTCTTCTATGAGCTTTGGGTTTAGCTTGCTCTTCTTTTTCTAGAAACCTGAGATGGAGCATTAGGTTGGTTATTTGTACTCATTCTGTTTTCTTGATATGACAATTTATTGCTATATATTTCCCTCTTAATGCCACTTTCATTGCATCCCACAGATTACAGTATGTTTTTTCTATATTTTCATTGAATTGAAAGTATTGCTTTATTTCTTCTTTAATTTTATCTGTAGCCTACTCATTGTTCAAAAGGCTGTTATTTAATTTCCATGTATTTATGCAGGTTTTACAGTTTCTTTTTCCATTAATTTCCAATTTCAATGCACTATGGTCAGATATTATGTATGGTATGATTTCAATACCTTTGCATTTACTTAAGAATGTTTTATGGGATAATATATGGTCTATTTTGGAGAATGTCCCATGTGCAGCTGAGAAGAATGTGTATTCTGATGTGGTTGGGTGGGACACTCTGTAAACGTGTACTAAGTCCAATTGCTCACAGGTATGATTCAGTTCTGTTATTTGCTGACTTTTTGTCTAGTTGATCTATCTCTTTGTGACAATGGGCTGTTAATATCTCCTGTTATAATTGTGTTCTTGTGTATTTAGTTTTTCACATCTGTTAGTATCTGTCTTATATAGTTGGGTGCTCCTGTATTTGGTGCATATATATTTATAATTGTTAGTTCTTCCTCTTGAGTTTTACCACTATCAAGTATGTAGTGACCTTCTCTCTTTTAATCATTTTAGGTTTGATGTTCACATTGTCTGCAAATAGAATAACTACCCCTTCCTCTTTCTGGGTTCCTGTTGCATGGAATATGGGTTTCCATCCTTGGACTTTTAATCTATGAATTTCCTTTTGGGTCAGATTTGTTTCTTGTATACAGCATATTGTGGGATCCTGTTTCTTGATCCATTCTGTCAATCTATTTCTTTTTTTGGGTGAATTGAGGCCATTTATATTTATGGATATCACTGATATGTACTGGCTCGACTTTGGCATGTTATGTTCCAGTTGTTTCTTTCTGCTTTTCCCCTTATTTAATTGCTTATCCTACCTGGTGGTTTCTTTCTGTTGTTGTTTTGGGGATTGTGGTGATTTTTATCTCTGTGTAGTATTTCTTGCAGTATTCTTTCTAGGGTTGGTTTGGTGAACATGAATTTCTTCAGTTGTTCTTTGTCATGGAAGTATCTTGTTTCTCCATTAAGTTTGAATGAAAATTTTGCTGGGTACATCAGTCTGGGTTGAAGGTTGTTTTCTTTCAGGGCTTGAAATACCTCACTCCAAGCTCTTCTTGACTTGCAGGTTTGTGCTGAAAAGTCTGCTGGGGTTTTAATGGGTTTTCCTTGATAGGTGCATTGTGTCTTTTCTGTGACAGCTTTTAATATTCTGTTTTTATGCTGTATGTCTGAGATCTTAATTATTATGTGTCTAGGTGTGCATTTATGTTGATTGTGACTGTTTGGTGTTCTCTATGCCTCACTTATCTGCAAATCAGATTCTTTCCCCATGTTTGGGAAATTTTCTGCTATTATTTCTGTAAATATTTTACAAAAGTATGTCATTTGCCTGGACTCCTGCATCTTCACTAATACCCATTATTCTTATATTCTTGATCTTGGCATCATCATGAAGCTTCTGGATTGTCATTTCAGGCTGCTTTGTTATTTTTAAAAGTTCTATCCTTTCCTATCACTAATTGTGATCCTGTCCTCAAGGTCTGAAATCCTATCCTCAGCTTCCTTTAGGCGGTTTTGCATGCTTTCAATAGAATTTTTTGTTTCTTGGATGTCTCTTTGAGTTTGTTTTCATGAATTCTGCTTATTTTCTATATTGTTCATTCAAGTTTCAGTTTCCATGCTCATGTACTTTTTTCTCTAGTTCTTCTTTAGCTGCATTCAACAACTCCTTTACTAAAGTTGTTATTTTTATCTTTACATGGGAGAGTACTTCTAATTTGATTTCCTCTATAGCCTGATGCAGTTGGGTTTTTTTTATTTCACTGGCTATCTTTTCAGAGATTCTCAGTGTGTTACTTTTGGTGTCCTCTATTTCAATGTCTCCTATATTTGCTTCTGGTGAACTATATGTCTGAGGCTGCATTTTGCTTTTTCATTTTGTCATTTTCGTTCTACCTGATGTTTTCTATGTGTAGAAGGGGATCACACACACTCTTTTCAGACTCACCAAAGTCTTACAGTTAGTTGGAGGGGGTTTTAGTACTGGCCCTATTTATCCACCTCTATTTTAGGGGAATACTCACCACACTCACACAGTTAATCTGCTGTAGTCCAAGGTTCACCACCTGGGAGCAAAGTTCCAAAGTATTTTACACTAACTGGAGCCTGCTGAGGTCTTCTGATGTTCCAGGCGGGAGGTCGGGCCCAGCAGAGGCAGTCCAGGGCAGTTTTCAGTCTTGGGCAGGCATCTGAGATGTTCTAGGTTGCAGGGTGCACCCATAGGGGAGGTTCCAGGCAGCTTATGCTTGAGGCGGGCTTCCTCAATGTTCCTGGTGGCAGGTTGGGCCCTCGGGGGAGGTTCCAGGCAGCTTACCCCTGATGCAGACTTCTGCCAAGTTCCCAGTGGCAGGGCGGGCCCACAGGGGAGGTTCCAGGCAGCTTACCCCTGATGTAGGCTTCCACTAAGTTCCCGGTGGCAGGACAGGCCCTCGGGGGAGGTTCCAGCAGCTTATGCCTGATGCAGGCTTCCTCAATCAACCTACGATTCTTAATAGGTAATAAGTTATTTGGGAATTTTGGATATTTTTAATGGATGAGCAATTAATTTAGGGACTTTATCACATCAAGTGTGAGCCTCTATTTTTCTATTTGTTCAATATGTTTGCTATGTGAGTCACAAGAACACTGACATGATACATGGAGAATTTGCTACCCTTTGTTTCCCACAATATTTGAGTACACCCAAGACTTAGTTTCCTTGCAAGTAGAAAAAAGATATGTCTTTTTTATGCAGACCCCATTCAAAAGGTTTTATTGTTTTTATCTATTTATTAATTATTTTGTTCACTTGTTTGTTTTTTTGAGATAGAGTCTTGCTGCTCAGTATGTAGCCCAAGCTGGCCTCAAACTTGTGGTGACTCTACTGCCTCAGGCTCCTAAATGCTAGGATTAGAGGTGAGAGATTTTAAACATTTAAGGCTAAAGCCCCCCTTGTGGGTCAGTGCCATGCATAGGCCACTGGGGGAGAACCAGATGCCAGCCCTTTCCCTTGTGTTGGTGCCACCCATGGACTACGGGGGAGGAAAACAAGAATCCAACAAGAAGCCAAGCCCTCCTTGAGAGTCAGCGTGGGCTGCTGAGGGGAGAACCAGATACCAACCCCTTCTGGTGTGCAAACTTCTACTACATACCCCATAAATAGCTGGCTACTCTGGAGAAACATAGACTGCAATGATAGCTATTGAGGTAAAATACAGTTTAATTCTTGTAGTGTTTAGTGTTTCACTGAGTTTGCAAGTCAAAAGCCAGTAATCTGATCATATATTCAGAGGATAACAATACATAGTGTAGCATCTGTGCGGGGTTTCCTTCTGAGGATGGTAGCCATTATTGGTTCCCTATTATCTTGTTTCGAAGTTCTGAATCTTTTTCATTGTTTTATGGGTTGGGTTTTATTCTGTTTTATCTATATGGAAGCCATTTTGGATTTACTATTATCTTGTTTTGAAGTCCTGTGTTGCATCCATGGCTTTGTTTTTATTGGTTATATTCTGTTCTATTTTGTTTGATTTTTCTACATCTGAAGGTATGGGTACTTTTTTGAGGACCACAAGAGGCATTATGGTAAACATTATTTTATTTTCTATTATATTGTTTTGAAATCTTGTGTCATTTACACTGTTTTGTATTGATTGGCTTTATTCTGTTTTATTTTGTTTGATTTTATTTTCTTTAAAATAAAAATTCCCAAAAAAATTAAAGCTTCCTTTTATCTTTAAAACTTTTAACATTTAGAGTCAATAAAATTGCAATTTGGGGGTTAAAACTGATTTTGTGAAAATAAACACAATTCAGATTTGATGTTCCTAGTGTTCTTTCTTATTTTACAGACTGATAGTTACATAATTATTCTTTATACTCAAAAAGAAACTAAATAAGCTATATTATTCTGTATTATAATTATATTTTAATAATTCTTTTTTGCACACATTTATTTGAATAGGCTTTGACTGAATGCAAGGCTTATGTAATTTTTCTTACTAACTTTTGTTTACAAAAACCTGGATTTTCTTTTCTTACAATTGTTAATAGATGAGGTACATCTTACTAGCACATTATTATTACTATTTTTGCCTTTACTCATGACAGAAATTGTCAACATGAAAAATGTTTCCCTTGGGCAACCTACTGTCTCTTTCTCTTTTGAACAGAAGCTTTCTCTCAGTAAATATTCTGCTCTTAAGCTCTGTGGTTTTAAAATTCACTCTTTGATTTTAGAGAACACAAACTCATACTGGACATTTCATAGGTTTAGAGCTCCTTTCCCCTCTGTGGTTTGGAGGTCTTCCACTGAGATCACCAAATGGAAGTAAGAGTTTGCTTTTGTTTCAGACTCTGGTCTGGGACTCATTTAGGTAACAAGTTTTTGGTTTCAAATTTTGTTAAGCCTTTGCATATTGTTTATCATTGCTTGTGCTTTGTCTCAGATAGTTTTGTTAAAATCATGATAAATCTAAGTTAAAACATGGGAAAGTTATAACATTATAATACTTTCTTCAAAGGGATCTTTTTTTTCCTGTTTTGTTCTTGAATGTGTTGCATTTGAACTAGTTACTAAATTTCCTGGTACTGCTTGCTTGACTTTATATAGGCAACAGTGCTAGAGAGAATAACATTAGAATATCCCTAATAGATTTTAATACAAACTTCTGTAAAACGGGTCTTCTTAAATAAAGTCTAGCTCAGACTTAGAAAAATATATATGCCTATATAATGAAATATAGGACTTCTTCCACCAGTTAAAAGACACTAGGTCGGTGGCCATTCTTAAGATTTGAAGGGCAGGTTTCACTGAAATGGACTGGCTTTGATCTTCCTCTACCCTCTGAGGAAATGTCAAGCCTGTTCTGCTTCAGTTTCCTTTCTCTGACCTTACTTCTATTCTTTCCCCTCCTTTGTAGTTTCCTTTTTAGTGTTATTGTCTAGAGGATGCTAAACTCCAAGTAATCATACAGATAAAACTAGTAACAAATATGCTACATTCCTTGTAGATTCTTTTTGCCAGGATCCACCAGGTCTTATCCAGAGAGAGTTACATGATAAATGTTGAGGCCTTAACTAACTATGTTCAATGGACCTTAAATGACACTGCAAGTGCTATCTCTCTCCTAAATGAAGAAGTAAAATTAATGAGACAGGCCATCTTCCAAAATTGGATGGTATTAAATGTTCTAACAGAAGCACAAAGGGGATACTTTTAAACTATAAAAACTAAATATTGTGTATACGATCCTGATCCTTCCACTAATATCTCAATAGCTGTTCAAGATATTAGATAACATGTCAGACTAAAATTTCCTGTACCTTATCCTTATCCTCCTTATGGGAAACCATCACTAGCTCCTAGTGGTAGAAATCCTTATTGACTGTACTCATAATTACCCTGTTGATTCTATTATTTGGTTCATACATACTTAACTGTTTCTTTGCCTTTGTTTCCACCAGACTTAAAACTGTACACCTACCCAAGAAAAAAATGCCTGGTGTCTATTTAGGGCCTTTAGATAGACCCTCTGTAGAGTACCTCTAACTGCTGATCAACAACTAGGATCCCCTTCAGCCTGAAGAAGCCAATTGGTCATCACCTATTACTCCCTTATGGCAGTTTAGGGTACTTCTTCAGAGGGGAGAAGGTTATATGAAACTAAGTAAGACAGAAATATTATAGGCAGCCAGATAGGGCTAGGCCTTTTAAGGAACCAGTGTAGAAGGCCAGATCCCTTGCAACTGTGGGGGAGACAACTCCAGCTGTGGACCAGACTTCAAGACAAAAGAGAAAACAGATGCAACAACATCCCAAAGATAAACATCAGGGATTGATATTTTATAGAAAAAGGCCATGTTCTGTATTTATTCCCACTTGCTACATGACTTGCTTTCCAATTTAATTTAATTTGATCCCAATTTAATCAATTTTACCTGAGCTATTACACTCATAATCTTATTGGATGACCATAGTTCTGCCCCACCTCATGCACACCTTGTGAGTTTCCATTTTTCCCCACCTTGGACCTGCCTCACCTTGTGGTTTTGCTCTATAAAATCCCTAGAAAAAACAAGGTTGTTGGCAACCCACCTGGGAAGCCCTTTTGTCTCTCTCTCTCTCTCTCTCTCTCTCTCTCTCTCTCTCCCTCTCTCCCTCTCTCCCTCTTTCCCTCTCTCAGAGAGAAGCATTGTTTCTCTCAATAAAAATTCTGCTTTTAAAAAAAGAAAATGTTTCTCTTTTTTATGTAACTAAATATAAAAGAAAAAATGAGAAAAATAGACCTAAAAACTTGAAAGTAATTTGTTCAGTGTAAGAATCCTTGGAATAAAATTGAAGTCTTCTAAAATGTTGAAACAAGTAAATGAGGTTGGAAGGTTCGTTAGATAAAAGCCAACAGCAAGTGTCAGGGGTCTTGTGTTCCAGTTCCCATTTTACTATTAAATTATTAACTTCTTGAAGTTCTTTTTTAAGTGGTATGGTATGAGAGTTTGTATATATCCTAGCACACACTAGATGAACACTGCACGTATGAGAAATGAATGACTAAATGGCAGTGCTGCCTGTGTGACCTTAAGAAATTCAGTTAGACCGTCTGGAATTCAATTTCTTAAATAAAGTTACATGATTTCAAAGATTATGAAGATTATAATTGGATCATTTGTGGGCATTTTCTTCATCTAAAATTCAGTGGTTCATCTTGAATATTATTATAATATTAAAACCACTTCATAATTCTAATATAAATAAGTCTGATTTTTAGGGAGAAACTTACTGATCTATTTGTATGTTCATGATTACACAAGAAATTAAGTGGGATTGCATGTAATTGAGGGAATTTTTTTGTTAGTTTTCATCTGCCAATATTACAAGACAGTTTCATTGAAGATTACTAAGATAAGTTTTAAATAAATTTGGCATAAGAAGCATATGTATTTTCAGTAGTAGGAAACTCCAGTTTCAATTTCTGGATAATCAGAAACAAGATAATCAGACTGAGTGACAGATTCATATCACACTTTTTAATATCCAGCATCCCTGAAGCAAGATATTAATTTTAATATCCTTTTAGATGACTCTTTCAAAATATGTTGACCTATTAAGATATTAAACCTAACTCTAGAACAACAGTTCTCTAAGCTCTCCTTCAATTTTAAAACTTTGCAAGATTATACTTTTCTAACTAAGTTACAAATATTTTAATTAATAGGTATTAATAGCAATTTCATTCACTTTGAGTCTATAGAGAAAAACAAAATGAAAGTCTCTTAAAAAGGTACACTAATACCTTGCTTATTCTGATGTCAAAAAATGGTGAACTTAAATGTTCAGAACAATACACTTGAGAGCAGGGAAATTACTTGTAATAAGTGTCATAGGGATACTTTCAGGTATGTATTTAGAATCTATTTATTTCCATTTTCTGTGTAATTAAATACATTCGATTATCTCATTTTCCACTGCAGAAATAGATTAGATGAAAAAAATCCAGAATTAATAATAAGACTGCCACATTTTAATACAATACACAGTGTATTTATAATACACAGTTTATTTAGATATTCTGGTAATAAAAAAGGTAAGCAAACACAATCCATTCATTGACTTCTGAGTCACTGATTAGAGCACAATTACTCATTACTGATTAGAGCACAATTACTCATGTTCATTACCATGATTCATTGACCTAATTATGTCTG
Source organism: Hydrochoerus hydrochaeris (assembly GCA_004027455.1). Classification (NCBI taxonomy): domain Eukaryota; kingdom Metazoa; phylum Chordata; class Mammalia; order Rodentia; family Hydrochaeridae; genus Hydrochoerus; species Hydrochoerus hydrochaeris. Next base: position 159,413 of record PVLA01002136.1, read on the forward strand.
TATTACATATATATTAATCTATTTAATTTTATAAATGTTTCCAACAAAAATGGTTGGAAAACTTGAAAGTATTAATTTTCAGTTATTTCTAATGTCCATTTTTATAGACCTTAATTCTCCAATGAGACAACTAGATTGAAAATAGATACATATATTTTTTTTTCCAAAATCCACCCATGTGTTTTAAAAGCCAAGCACTAACCTAAATTCAGTAAAACACCATGCTGAGTTACTAAGTGAAGGTGACATATTTTTTTATATAACCATATGATTCTTCATTGTTAGTAAAAGATTAACTTTCATCATAGGAAATAATTTCTGAGATTGTTTTCCATATTCAGAACTTAATAAATTAATTTTAAATATGTAAATATGCAACTCTGTCAAAATTCCTGTGGATTTAACATTAGACCTCTGCTGGCTAGGTATGAGAGATTTTATTTAGTATGGAATCCTACTACCTAAAATAACTCAGAAACATATCTTTATAACAGTAGAAACTGTAGACACAGCACAGAACCTTGATTAAAAATGAATAAAGCATTTCTAACACCCACATCCAAACTTGTCTTCTCTCTTACAAGTCCTACCAAGTACCCTGATTGACTTTGGCAAGCCCAAAGATTAAGCATCCATCTTTAAACTATCAGTTCCTAAACTTCTTAATACATAGGAACCTTTTCTTTACATTAACTTCTCACTACTGGCTTCTTGTTTTTGACATTATAATCCACAAAAATTATTTATATTTAATATTACTTATCCATATGTTCTGCTTTTTCTGATTTCAATTTTTCTTATTTCTAGCTTACTCGCTCAAGTATCCCACTTCCTTAGTTATTTTTGATGTCAATGTATTATCCAACATCTTCAATTTATCAATACCCATAAACCACTTCCTTGTTTTATTCCACCCACCCATGTGCTTTCTATTAACTGCAGAAGAAAATCCTCCAACTAAACAGAATATTATCATTATAAATCAACTAGACTCAGTGGAGCATTCCAATAACCTAATAAGCTTCAATTCCATCCCATATCAGTCACATCTTCAAGCAGATACCACATTATCTAACTGCACTGAGAAATGTAAGGTATTTAATAGAAAAATATCTCTTGATTTCCTTAACTAAATATACCAGACCTCTTGTTTCAGTCTGGTTACAAGTTCAAGAGTCATCTTTTCTCCTCACACATGCTTTGGATTTTGTTTATCTTATCTTTATCTTCTTGCTCAAGCAATTATCTCCTCTAACTTTTCCTTCTTTCCCTTAGCATTCACTCATACTATCACTATCTCTGTGTTCTTCATGACAAATCATCATTAGAAAAATACTTAAACACATTGATTCTATTTCATTTAGGTTTAACCAATCATAGAAGATGTGACTTCATTCTCAGACAGTCCAAAACTGAAGAAAAGTCATTGTTCTAATGCATGGCTGATGCTCAGTATCTCTAGATTCCTCTAAATTGAGTTCTTCCTTCATTTTTGTATTGACTTTGACCTTAAGAGAGTTCCTTCTTCATAACTGACTACACACCAGCATCAACTAGGAAAACTCACAATCTTATTCACTCACACCTGGAAAAAAAGGAAGTGCTCCTTTGAGACAAAATTATAAAATTATAAAACTTTTAATCTACAAATTGATTGGACAAGCTCCCCACCTAGTTTTGAACCTGTAATAATCACCAAAGAAATGTCATACACTGATTGACTTAAGTCTGGTTTCCTAAGCCACTACATACAAAGGGAATAACCACAATTTCTTAGAGTAGTTTGTCTCAGATCAGGCTAGATTAAGCATTTCTTGAGGTAATTGAGTTTTGGGGTGGTAAAGAAGTATGTCAGAATGGAATACAGTCAAAAGATCAAAGGGTGAGTTGCTGGGGACATTTGCTCAGAGTTTCTGCCTGCACTACTTTAGATTCTTCTTTCTGAGACCCATTTACTAAATCCAAACACCTGAATTTAGTCCTCAGTGTTCTGTAATTAGAAGCATTCAACTTCCCTGACAATGAAATAACTATCAATGGGTCTATTATTTCTCTTGGTGTGAATTCTACTAGCTTTTCTTCCATCGTGTGGCCATTCCTTTTTAACTTCCTTGTCTAGTTCAACTGACTTCAAAGTCTTGGAATTCTCCAGGCTTCAGTCTGAAGCTCTTCATTTTCTCATTGCAAAAACTTTCCTCAGATTTTGGTCTTCTAAATATGAATATTTGAAATATAGATATTTTAAAATTCAGGCCCATTTAGCCAATGGCCTAGCTATCATTTCTACTCTGTCTTAATGTCATCAAAAAGTGTACCCCTTTATGTTCGCCTTCTAATAAATAAATAAATAAATAAATAAATAATTCTACTCACATGAATGTTTATGTGGGGAATCTGAATTTTTTTTTTAACTTTTTCTCTCCTTTATCTTACATCTAAGCTAGGTCCAATTTATTTTTCCCTCAGTGATGTTCACTCTTTCATCATCATCTCAATCCAAATGTGAACAATCTTCTGCCTAGACTACTGTGAAAGCTCATGAAGATATTCTTTATCTTGCTCTTTTCCCAATTTATTTGTTCATCACATAGAAGTCATTGTGGCAGTAACAATGAAAATCTGGTCATACAGTTCCATCATATATAAATCTCTAACTTTTCCCTTCTTGGTCTAGATAATTTTCAAGATCTTTAACACTCTTTCCAATGTGATCCTGTCTTCTTTGTCAATTTTTGTCCTACAAGTTCGGAGAGCACAGAAACCTTGTTTTCCAGACTGATCTGACATTTTCTCCATCTTAGGAGCTCTCTTCTTCCATTTTTCACTGAGTAATTCCTAACCATCTTTCAAATCCTGACTTAAACCCCCACTTACTTAATTCAAGTCAACTTCTGTGATCTACAGTGCAATGAGGTGCCTACCAAACAGCTAACACTTGCATTCTGTTTCTACTAAATAACATATCCTCTGGGAAGGTGGTTAATATTTTTGTCTGTACTCCCCTACTGATAAAATGAATCATGACAACAATACCAACGTCATAATTTCTTGTTACTATTGAAACAAATGACCATAAATGTAGTGGTTTAATATAGCAAGAATTTATTCTCTCTCAGTAATAAAGGCCAGTAGTACAAAGTAAGCTTTAGAGACAGAATCAGGTTGTAACACATTCATAATCCTTCTAGAGACTTCTAGAGAATCCATTTCTTTCCTCTTCTAACTTCTGGTGGCTGCTAGAATTTTTTGACTTGTGATCAAGTAACTCTAATCCCTATCTCCTTAGGCATGTTTCTTCTTTCTGCAGCTAAAATTCACCTCCATCTCTCTTTTATGAGAACAATTATGAATGGCCTTAAGGTTCATACAGATATCTTCCTATGATAAAATTTTTAATAACATTCTAAAGACTCCTTTTTCTTACAAAGTAACATTTTCAGGTTATAGGGATTAGAATCTGATAGGTATAGTTGGCTATTACTTAGTTTGTTACACAGAGTAAGTAAAAAATAAATACATAAAAAATTCTTAGTGAAGTGCTCGCATAGTAAAAAGCCATTCATTTGATGTTAAAATAAAATTAACACCTACCATGTACAATTAGTTTTAGCTACCCTGGTAAAAAACATACAGTTGCAAGGAATTATCATTTTAATGAGTAAAATATATAAACATCTATCAATAAATAATCAAGACTTATATTAAATTATAAGAAAAATAAAGTAAGGAAACTAAGATCTGCTAAAAAGAAGATAATACTTATAAAATGACATTTAAGTAAAGCTAGCTATTGTTATTTTTATCATTATTAATAGAATTTACAACCGTTTTTTAACCTATATTCATGTGTGTCATTGCTAATTTAGCATCCAAATGTCCCACTAGACTTGAAGTTCCATAATGGCAAAATTGCATCCATTTGGCTCACTGCTGCATTGCTGGTATCTTGCAGAGAACCCACACATAGTAGACACCAAATAAATAAATGACTAGATTAAAAATAACAAGATCAGCAAATAATTTTATTTAATAATATAAACATATTATATTTAATAATATAAAAGTTTGACATGATTATTATATTTCTTAACCTCAGGTTTCCATTTCATTTCAAATCTTAGATTACTAGTTGTGATAGAGTAGCTTGAAGCAGAATAAGGCTCCTACTTACAAATATTTTAACAAGCTACCTATAAAAACACACAATGGAGTATCACTTGGTTATAAAGTAGGATAAATTTGAGTTATTTGTAGGAAAATAGATGCATCTTGAAATTATAAAGTTAAGTGAAAAGAATGAAATGCAAAAAGTTAAGTATCACCTGGTTTCTCTTACATGCAAAATCCAAAATACAAATAATTGAAAGAGTTTTTTAAAAGACAGGGAAGTAGTCTGTGTGGAAACGGGAATGGGATTTAGGGATGAGTGCAGATGGGAGAGCAAGGTGAGAAAAGGGAAGTAAAAATGATTAAGGTGGTTTATGTATTAATTTCCAAAGATAAAAATAATTATCATGCATTTCAAACATACATGAATTTAAAAACCTGAAATTTTAAAGGCTCATTTGCTCCTCCACAAAAAAAAAGATAAGAAAAAAACAAAGAGAAAAGTTGTGAAGTTATCTCATGTCCAAAAGGTGGAAATCAAAGAAAAAAGAGAATCTCAGTGAGGTAAACTGAGAATCTGTAGAAAGTTTTCCCCTAAAACATTTGCCAATTTTAGGCACAAGGCAAGACCCTAAGAGACCAAGCAGAGAACTGCAGTTGAGTCAGATACCTCAGAGGCTATGTGGACCTTCTCTTGGAGAAACGGGAGATCTAAAAATTGAGTGGGGCTCAACAACCACTTCCAGGAAGCAACTGTCACTTCTGTATTCCTCCTACTCAGTAGAATTGAAAACCCGGGTCAATGTACACAAGGTTGACATAAAAAAGCTTATATGGGGGCTGGGAATTTAGCTCAGCAGCATAAGCTCCTGCCTTGCAAGCATGTGGTCTTGAGTTTGATCGCTGGTACCTACAAAAAAAAAAAAAAGCTTATATGAACACATGACCTGCATGGCTCAGCCTCTCCATTCTAAGGTGAAAATAACATGCTTAGACAAAGATTTGTACACAGATGTTTGCTGAAGCTTTATTTTTAATTATTGTATTTGAGTTTTTTAACCCAGCACCACACTGTGTTGTTCAAGCTGACTTTGAACGGACTACGTAGTTCAAACTGGGCCCCAAACTCATGGCAGTTATCTTGCTACAGCCTCCCAAGAGCTGGGATTGCAGGTGTGTGCTATAAAACCCAGCAGCAGCAAATTTATTTGTAATAGTCTAAAGATGAAACGATTACCAAGTTAAAGAACTCATAAATTGTTGTATATGCAATACAATAACATTGCTCAGCAAATAAAAAGGAATACAATAATATCAATGGATCTCCAAATAGTTTTGCTGAATGACAAAAATATATGGCATGATTCCACTTATATATATTTTGGAGAAATTTTACCATGATGACAGAAAACAACAACACAGTGATCATCTGGGGATTGGACATCAAGAAAAGGCAGAAGGGACTAGAAAGTGGCAGGGGAAGCCTGTATGGCACATCTATCAGGATTTATCCAGCTCTGTACTTGAAAGATGCACATTTTATCATGTCAATTATATTGCAATAAAGCTGTTAAAGCTAATCCAATATTGTTCTATGTGTACATGAAAATTATAGTAAAGGAACTATCATTCACAGCTCTGAATGATAACCTTGATGATCGCAGGAAAAGAAACTGGAATTGGGGCTAATAACCAAAGTGAAGTTTCTCATTACTGTAGTATTTTAGTCCACAGAAGGAGCACACACTTATTTTCATGGATGAAATTAAAAATAAATTTTAAAAACTCTAAAAACAGGTGATAAATTCTATTATCTTCTCTGTGTCAGTCCAAATTAAGAAGTGTCCAATTATGTAACAGAGGCAAAGGTGGAAAAAAGAATGACTTTCAGAAAAAGCTCACAGAACAAATCACTCCTTGTTGGAATCTTAAAGAATAACATATTTTTTGAACAAGGAGATAATACACAGGATCTGAGAAGACCTCCTCAGGGACCAGTGCAGCACAGTGACAGGGCTTGACTGGCATACAAGGTGGGAAGGGGTGAGACTGTGCCCAGCAAGAGCAGCACACTGCGGGAAAGTGTGACAGAGCTGAGGGAGCATTGCCTGTAAAGAATCATAAGCAAAATACAGTGTGTGTGTGTGTGTGTGTGTGTGTGTGTGTGTGTGTGAACCACACTGGTGGAACTCTGAAAAGAGACCATGGTAATCTGTGTGGGACATGAATTATTTACCTGAAGGAGGTGAATAAAGAGGAAAAGATGAATTTAAAAGATACTTTAACTGTCAGACAGTCTCATGAGTGACTGAAAATGCAGCAGCTTAGAGAGTGATTGGGGAAAATGTGGCATAAATAATAGAAAGGGAAAAATCTTTGTTGCATTGTTAGTTTTTGTTTTGTTTGCCCTTTGTTTTGCAAGGTACAAATTGGTTAGTGAGCAAAGAAATGTTCTAGGTAGTCATAGGTGCAGAGATTTTTGCAAAGCCTGTGAATGAATACCACAGTCCAGAATTTGAAGAAAAGGTGGGTAATGATCCAGATATATGTAAATCTTAGCTGAAGCCATGAGATGGGTCAGAATCACCTAAATAAAACAAGAAGAAAGCAGCTATAAGCTAGCTAAGGATAGAAGCCCATGGAAGACAAATACTTAAGAAGTAGACAGAGAAGGAAGTTGCCTAAAAAGTGAGGCTGGATGATAGAGGGTATAATGGACAGTCCTGGGTTTCCACAAAAAAAGGAAATAACAGAAAGAATGAGATGCATTTTTGGAGCTGGCAAGTAAACATCTTTAGTGGAACCTGTGAGGGCTTTTTTGTGTGGAAGTCATAGTAGAGCTAGTGTTCAGGAAGTTATGGGTGCATAAGACTTTGGGAGGAACATCTAGATATGAACCATAATTTTTTAAATTTTTTTTATTTAAAGAGAAAAAAAGCAGAAAAAGGATAGAAATATTACAGAATTTCAAGAAAACAAGATAAACAATAAGAAATTACTAGCTGATAAATTACATATTGTTCTTTTAGAAATGGTTTTTCAAGTTACAAAATTAAAGCACACAAAGTGGACACTAAAGCAGTGAGAGTACAAACAGATCTGTTCAACAATCCAACAAGAACCTAGAAATATGGTCATCAATCCCACACACCTAAACATACATGCAGCTATATCTTTTATAGCACTTCCTATTTCCTCTTTTTTTGCAACAGCAATTATACATTTTTAAAATTTTATTTAAAGAGAAGTAAAAAAGGAAAACAAAAAAAAGGGTAGCAACAATACAGAATTCTAAAAGAAAGAAAGAAAAAAAAAGGAAAATGAGAAAAAAACCACTAAGAAATCACTAGTTTATAAATTACATACCGTCATCTTTCATGTAGTTGTTCAAGTTACAAAGTTAAAGAGTATATAGTAGACATTCAAACAGTCAGACTACAAACAGTTCTGCTGAAAGATCCAACAAAGATTCAGCAATATGGTCATCTATTTTACACACTCAAACATACATGCAGTTATATCACTTAGAGCACTTTCTTTTCCTCTCTTTTTTACAATAGCAATCACACATTTTGGTTTTATTACGCTTGTAGTTCTTATTTACTTTTTACACTAGAGACACAATATGATATTTATAAATATGATTCTTATTTATTTCACTAATGAATATAGTCTCAAGTTGTCTCCATTTACCTATGAAGGCCTCAAGATCATCCTTTTTTATAGCTGAGTAATATCCCATTGTATAAAAATGCCACATCTTTTTCATCCACTCTGCAGTTGATGGGCATCTTGGTTGTTTCTAGGATTTAGGTATCACAAATTGTGCAGCTATGAACATGGGTGCACATATATCACTGTGATATGAACTTTTCAGTTCTTCAGGGAAAATACCCAGGAGGGGGAATAGCTAGATTGAATGGGGCTTCCAATCCTAGTCTTCTGAGAATTCTCCATATGGATTTCCACAGTGGTTGCACCAGTCTACATTCCCACCAACAGTGGAGCAGTGTTCCTTTTTCCCCGCAGCCTCGCCAACATTTGTTATCAGTTGATTTCTTGATGGCAGCTATTCTTTCTGGAGTAAGGTGCTTGCTGTTTTAATTTGCATTTCTCGAATGACCAGTGATGGCAAACATTTCTTCATGTATTTATTTGCCATTTGTATATCTTTATCTGAGAACTGTGTGTTCATCTCAGATACCCATTTTTGGAGAAAGTCTTTGAATTTGGGGGGCTTGATGTTTTTCAATTCTTTATATGTTATGGACACAAGTCTTTTGCCTGAGCAGTTGCTGGCTAAAATTCTTTCCCACTCTGTGGGTTTCCTTTTCACTCTGTAAGTGATTTCCTTTGAAGTGCAGAAACTTTTCAATAATATGAGATCCCATTTGTTGATTCTTTGAACTGTTTCCCGCGCAGATTGCATTTTGTTCATGAATTCTCTGCCTACCCCTGTGTCTCCAAGACCTCTACTAGCTTGTCTTCCAGTAGATTTAGTGTTTCTGTTTTAATATTCAGATCTTTGATCCATTTAGACTTTAGTTTTGTGCATGGCGATATGCATGGATCTAGTTTCAGTCTTGGGCATGTAGAGAGCCAATTTTTCCAACACCATTTATTAAAGAGACTATCCTTCTTCTAGTGGACATATTTAGCCCCTTTGTCAAATATTAGGTGGCTGAGTGTCTTTGTAGTTGTGCTTGTATCTTCTAATCTGTTCTATTGCTCCTCAGGTCTTTTTCTTTGCCAGTACCATGCTGATTTTATCACTGTGGCTTTATAGTACTGTTTCAAGTCAGGAACTGAGATGCCTTCTGCCTTTTTTGTTGCCTAGAATTGCCTTTGCCATTCTAGGTTTCTTCTGTTTTCGAATGAATTTTAGGAGTGTTTTCTCTAGATCTGTGAGATATGTCAATGGTGTTTTGATTGGGATTGTGTTAAATCTGTATAACAGTTTTGGGAGTATGGCCATTTTCACAATGTGGGTTCTTCCTAACCAAGAGCAAGGAATATCCTTCCATTTTCTAATATGCTCTTCAATCTCCTTTTTCAGTATAGTGTAATGTTCAGCATATAGGTCTTTTATATTTTTAGTTAGGTTGATTCCTAAGTATTTCATTTTTTTACATGTTATTGTAAAGGGCAATATTTCCATAATTTCTCTCAATGAGGTTTTTGTTTGTGTACAGGAATGCTCTTGATTTTTGAGCATTGACCTTGTATCCAGCTACACTGCTGAACTTGTTTATTACCTCTAGTAGTCTTTTAATGGAGTTTTTGGGTCTTCTATATAGAGTATCATGTCCATCTGCAAACAGTGATAATTTAACTTCTTCCTTTCCTATCTTTACTCCTTTTATTTCTCTCTCTTGTCTGGTTGCCCTGGCTAGTGTTTCCAGAACTATGTTGAAAAGGAGTGATGATAGTGGACATCCTTGTCTTTTTCCTGATTTTAAGTGAAAGCTTTCAGTTTTTGTCCACTTAGTATAATGTTGGCTGTTGGTTTGTCATAGATGGCCTTTATAAGATTGAGGTAGACACTGTGTATTCTGAGTTTCTGAAGGGTTTTTATCATGAACATGTGTTGGACTTTGTAGAAAGCTTTTTCTGCATCTATTGAGATGACCATGTGGTTTTTGTTTTTGTCTCTGTTGATGTGGTGTATTACGTTTCTTGATTTGCATATGTTAAGCCATCCCTGCATTCCTGGAATGAACCCCACTTGGTCATGATGTATAATCTTCTTGATGATTTGCTGCATTCTATTTGCCAGTATTTTGTTGAGAATCTTCACATCAATGTTCATTAGTGAGGTTGGCCTATTCTTCTCTTTTTTGGTTGGATCTTTCTCTGGTTTTGGTATCAGAGTAATACTTGCCTCCAGGAATGATTTAAGGAGGATTGCTTTCTTCTCAATTTCATTGAAGTGTTTAAGGAGTATTGTCATCAAATCTTCTCTAAATTTCTTGTAGAATTCAGCTGTGAATCCATCAAGACCTGGGCTTTTCTTTGTTGGTAAGTTTTTAATTACATTTTCAATTTCAATTGCTGATATTGGGTTCAAAATTGCTATATCTTCTTGGTTGAGCTTTGGTAGTTCATATGTTTCTAGAAATCTGTCGATTTCCTCTGTGTTTTCCACTCTATGTGAGTAGAGATTTTCAAAGTAGGTTTTCATGACCTTTTGAATTTCCGTGGGATCTGTAGTAATTTCCCCCTTTTCAGTTCTTATTGCATAAATTTGGGTTTTTTTCTTTCTTTCTCTTGATAAGGTTAGCTAGGGGTTTGTCAATTTTGTTTATTTGCTCAAAAAACCAGCTTTTCAATTCATTAATTCTTTGTACTTCTTTTTAGTTTTAATTGCATTGATTTCTGCTCTAATCTTTACAATTTCCTCTTTTCTATGATCTTTGGGTTTAGCTTGCTCTTCTTTTTCCAGAAGCTTGAGAAAGAGCATTAGGTTGTTTATGTGTGCTCATTCTGTTTTCCTGATATGACAATTTATTGCTATATATTTCCCTCTTAAAACCACTTTCATTGCATCCCACAGATTACAGTATGTTGTTTCTATATTTTCATTGAATTGTAGATATTGCTTTATTTCTTCTTTAATTTCATCTGTAGCCCACTCATTGTTTAAAAGGCTGTTATTTAATTTCCATGTATTTATGCAGGTTTTACAGTTTCTTTTTCCATTAATTTCCAATTTCAGTGCACTATGGTCAGATATTATGCATGGTATGATTTCAATGCCTTTGCATTTACTTAAGAATATTTTATGGGATAATATATGGTCTATTTTGGAGAATGTCCCATGTGCAGCTGAGAAGAATGTATTCTGATGTGGTTGGGTGGAACACTCTGTAAACATCTACTAAGTCCAATTGCTCACAGGTATGATTCAGTTCTGTTATTTCTTTGCTGACTTTTTGTCTAGTTGATCTATCTCTTTGTGATAATGGGCTGTTAATGTCCCCTTTTATAAGTGTGTTCTTGTGTATTTGGTTTTTCACATCTATTAGTATCTGTCTTATATAGTTGGGTGCTCCTGTATTTGGTGCATATATATTATAATTGTTAGTTCTTCCTCTTGAATTTTACCACTAACAAGTATGTAGTGACCTTCTCTATCTCTTTTAATCATTTTAGGTTTGAAGTTCACATTGTCTGCAAATAGAATAGATACCCCTGCTTCTTTCTGGGTTCCTGTTGCATGGAATACTGTTTTCCATCCTTTGATTTTCAATCTATGAGTTTCCTTTTGAGTCAGGTGTGTTTCTTGTATACAGCATATTGTGGGATCCTGTTTTGTGATCCATTCTGTCAATCTTTTTTTTTAATAGGTGAATTGAGGCCATTTATATTTATGGATATCACTGATATGTACTGGCTCGACTTTGGCATGTTATGTTCCAGTTGTTTCTTTCTGCTTTTCCTCTTATTTAATTGCTTATCATACCTAGTGGTTTCTTTCTGTTGTTGTTGTGGGGATTGTGGTGATTTTTATCTCTGTGTAGTATTTCTTGCAGTATTCTTTCTAGGGTTGGTTTGGTGAACATGAATTTCTTCAGTTGTTCTTTGTCATGGAAGTATCTTGTTTCTCCATTAAGTTTGAATGAAAGTTTTGCTGGGTACATCAGTCTGGGTTGAAGGTTGTTTTCTTTCAGGGCTTGAAATACCTCACTCCAAGCTCTTCTTGACTTGAAAGTTTGTGCTGAAAAGTCTGCTGTGATTCTAATGGGCTTTCCTTGATAAGTGAGTTGTGTCTTTTCTCTGACAGATTCTAGTATTCTGCTTTTATGTTGTATGTATAAGATCTTAATTGTTATGTGTCTAGGTGTGGATTTATGTTGATTGTGACTGTTTGGTGTTCTATATGTCTCACTTATCTGCATATGAGATTCTTTCCCCATGTTTGGGAAATTTTCTGCTATTATTTCTGTAAATACTTTGCATATGTCATTTGTCTGGACTCCTGTATCTTTGCTAATGCCCATCAATCTTGTATTGTTGCTGTTGGCATCATCATGAAGCTTCTGGATTGTCATTTCATGCTGCTTTGTTTTTTTTTTAAGTTCTATCCTTTCCTATCACTAATTGTGATCCTGTTCTCAAGGTCCAAAATCCTATCCTCAGCTTCCTTTAGTTGGTTTTTTTATGTTTTCAATAGAAATTTTTGTTTCTTGGATGTCTGAGTTTTTTCTTGAATTCTGCTTGTTTTCTATATTTTTCATTCAAAGTTTTAATCAGTTTCTCATACTCATGTACTTTTTTCTCTATTTCTTCTTTAGCTGCATTCAACAACTCCTTTACTAAAGTTGTTATTTCTCTCTTTACCTGGGATAGTACTTCTAATTTGATTCCCTCTAAACTTGATGCAGTTGTTTTTTTACTTCACTCACTATCTTTTCAGAGATTCCTGGTGTGTTACTTTTGGGGTCCTCTATTTCAATGTCTCTTATACTTGCTTCAGGTGAATTATATGTTTGAGACTGCATTTTACTTTTTCATTTTGTCATTTTCACTCTGTCTGATGTTTTCTATGTGTAGGAGGGGATCACACACACTCTTTTCAGAGTCACCAAGGTTTTAAAGTTAGTTGGAAGGGGTTTTACTACTGGCCCTATTTATCCCCTGTACACCTCTATTTTAGGGGCATACTCACCACACTGATACAGTTAATCCACTATAGTCCAAGGTTCACAGCCTGGGGACAAATTTCCAAATTTTTTCACACTAACTGGAGCCTGCTGAGGTCTTCTGATGTTCCAACTTTCAGGGCAGGCCCAGCAGAAACAGTCCAGGGCAGTTTTCAGTCTGGGGCAGCTCCCGAGATGTTCCAGGTGGCAGGGTGTACCCATAGATGAGGTTCCAGGCAGCTTATGTCTGAGACTGGCTTCCTAGATGTTCCCAGTGGTAGGGCAAGCCCACAGGGAAGGTTCCAGGCCATAATCCATAATTTTCTGCCTTGTCCCCAAGACTCATGTGCATAACTCATGTTATTCAAAATACATTCAATCCATTTCAATCACTTGACAAAATTCTAATTGTTTCAACATTGAGGAAAAGTTTAAGCCTACAGTCCTCTCTTAGCTATGAGCCCTTGTAAAAGTCAAAAAGAAACTTAAACACTTCTAACATACAATAGCAGAGAACAAGCATTCCCATCCCAAAAAGAATGAATGGGGTGATAGAAAGCAATGAGACCAAAACAAGACTGAAACTCAGCAGGGCAAACATCTAATCTCCCATTTTCATATCCAGCACTGAATGTAATTTGTTATAATGGGAAGTAAACTCCAAAAGGCTTGAGTGGCACCACTGTTGTGGCTTTGCCTGTGGTTGCAGGTCTCATAGCTTCTCTCTTGAGTGTGACTTACTCCTTGTGACTTTTCTCAGATATTCCTTGTTCATGCCCTCTCTAAATTCCTAGCATCTCCATTGCACTCTCATTGTCACTTTTATGGCTTCATTCACTGCCTTCTCAGGGGATACTACCTGGCCTCCCAGGCCTTCTCCTAAAATCTGGGTGGGAGCCTCTCTAGTCCCACAATTCTTTCACTCTGCATACTTGTAAAACATGTGGGTAGTGCCAAGGTCAGAACAGATGGAGCAGTAAGCAAGCCCATTTGCATCTTGCTAGCCTCTGAGTGCCTGAATAGCTGAGCATGGCAAACTGAATTCCTAGGAATCAATTCCCTAGGCTGCCCTTCTCCAACAGAGTGCCTCTCTTCGGAAAGCAAAGACTTTTATTTTTGCAAATTTGAGCATGCAAAAGGTGGGGTCATACTAGTGCCTATGATGCCTTTAAGCCATCTTTCCTATTATCCTGACCAAGGCCTCCTCTGTTCCATCATTGTAGGACTCAATTTTATCAGAATTTCCTTTCTGGACAAACTCAAAATTTTTCAGATCGTTTAGCTAGGCAGATGGCTCTTGACTCTTAAGGTAGAGAGGGCTAAAATCCTCCAACATCTAAGAGGCCCCATGCTACAGTCTCACTAGACTTCTTTGAAACTTTCTCAGCTGGGTTAGTTAATCTACTGCCGTTAATCTCGATCTCCTTCAAAGTCTCAAGACAAGAGCAAAATGTAGACAGATTTTCTATGAGAGTATGACACATATAGCCTGGAGTCCACTCATCAACAGAGTCCTTGTTTCCAACTGAAGTCTCCTGAATCTGGTCTTTTTTATCTACTTTGATTATTTTTTTATTTAGAGAAAAAAAGCAAAACAGAAAAAAGGGTAGAAAAATAATACAAAATTTCAAAAAAATAACAGTAAGAAATCACTAGCTGATAAATTACATATTGTTATTTTAGAAGTAGTTGTTCAAGTTACAAAATCAAAGCATAAAAAATGGAAAAACAAACAATGACAGTACAAACTGTTCTGTCTAATGAATTAACAAAACTTAGTGGTATGGTTATCTATCTTGCACACTTAAACGTATATACAGTTATATCCTGTAGAGCAAAAGAATGATCTTGGGACTTTTATAAGTAAATGTAGGCAACTTGAGACTATCCTCATAGGTGAAATAAATCAAACTTACATTTGTAAATATCATATTGTCTCTATAGTATAAAAATAATAAAAAAACTGAAAGAGTAATAAGATCCAAAATGTATAATAGATATTGTAATAATGAAAGGGAAAGAAAGTGCTCTAAAGGATATAACTGTATGTATATTTAAGTGTGCAAGATAGATAACCATACTACTAAGTTTTTGTTAGTTTATCAAACATCTGCTTTTATTTTTGGTCTTCTGAGTTCTGACCAGAATCTCCCATTAAACTCAGCTCACAGAATTGTAGGTCTCCTCTAGCTAGTATCTTCAAATCTTTCTAAACTCCTCCCATGAACCAGTTCTAAAAGGTTCTAAACCACTTAGTTAAGTAAGATCACAGCAACTACCCCATTTCTATAATCCCAAAATTCATCTTTCTTTCTTCATTGCTGGAACAAAATATGCAAAGTTTATTTTGGCTTACTCACAGTTCATTGATCCAGTTACCTCTGAAAGTCCTACCTGTGAGCACATGAGGCTTTGGGGGACATCTAGATATAAAATATAACACTCCTGCCACACTTAAAGAAATGCGGACATAATATTTAAAGTAACAGTGTCATTTCAACTAAAAGGCCAGTAGCCTGACATACTTCAAAATATACTGAGACTTAATGGAGATTCTGAAACAACATGGAAGAATACTTCATGTGACTTTTGTTACTTTCTCATAGATGTTGAGAAGCATATTTGTTGAGGTGATATGAGTTTATTGATGTTCATGTGGTAATGCTGTGTTGTACACAATGTCTAAGAGTTTCAAGAAAATACATAATCAAACCAGAAGAAATAGGCATGCCTAATTAGGGACGTTAATGTCCCAAAGTACACATATCCCTCAAGTTAAATACAAATGAGTTTGTAAGCTTAAGAAGGGGAAAAGCTTCATCTCCTAACTTGAAATATTAGTAGTATTCAATGTTTTCAATATTGCAGAATTTTATAAGTGATAATATAAGGCTCAAATTTAAAGCATACCTAGCCATTTACTTAAAAAATAAATGTCATCAATGCCTACTTCCTGAATATTATAGACAAAGCAAAGCACTGGTTAAAATATCATAAACAATCCTTTAAAACATAGGTGAGCTCTCATAAAAGTAAAGAAAATTCACAAGGATCAAATGAAACCACCCTCCTAAAATTAGCAATCATTAGCCTGGTTTCAAATTTATAGAACTTACCTGTTCATTGAAAAATGACCTAGCAGAGAAAGTTTAACATCCAATACACTTAGGACCAATGTTATGCCTAGAACTTAAGGCAAAAACTAATCCCAGCCCTTGCAGGAGAGACATTCTTAACCTGGGTAGAAAAGGATCACATTCTAGGTAGTTCATTGTTTGCTCCAGTCACAAACCCAGTGAAAGTCACTGCATTGGGAAACAATGTGCTACCTTTCCTTTTGCTTAATAATGACTTTAGGTTCAACCAAAGGAAGGAAGTTTGGTTTTGTTGATAACTTATTTTCTATTCTAAATTACACAAAGTTTCCATCTGGCTCTGTGTTCAGACACAATCTTCTAATTTTTTAACATTATTGCATCTTTAAGTCTCAGTATGTTTGCAGGATGGAAGGAAAGAAGCATATAAGGATATAAAATATGGTCTTTTTTTAAACTATAGGCTTAATAAGTAATCTATCAACCAGTAATATATTTTATCAAAGGAATGAAGATTATGCAATTATATATTCCTAGAAGAAAAACAATCAGTAAATAGCTGATGGCAGTAACTGTTTTAAAAGTTGTCATATGCTTCTGGTGTATTCTACCTACCTCTTGCATTTTCTTTATGTATTTGAATAAAATGATGAACAACTAGATGCAACAGGAAAAATTTCCTCAGATATTGAAGTTAATTATTTTGCCTATAGTTTAGATTCAAAGTGTATTTTATTTGTATTTGATTTCCTTGATCATTAGAAATCCCTACTCAGAATTCTGTTTACCAGAATGTTTTTCCTAACATATGTACTCTTTTTCAAAGATAATTTTATTGACTGCAACTTTTCTGAAAAAAAGGTATATATGCAAAACCTCCACTTGGCCAGATGTGGCAAAGATAACTGGCCATGAATAGCACTGATATACCTGAATCAAGAAAGCTTGTCTTGAGGACCCTGTGGTAGAGTTCCCTTTTTGCACTATGCATCCTTTGTTTTATGATTGTAAATGTCACCCTCCACAAGACATTCCAGAGAATTCCAAATGCAAGGTAAGGAAAAATTTTTTTCCCTTCAGCAACTTTCTTGGAGAGAAAGTTTCTGCTGAATGAATGGCAGGTCCCATAATACATTTTAGAAGAAAAGGGGTAGAAATAAGCATGTTAAAAACCATGCTCTGAATAAATATTTTATGTTAGCTTTCACCTGAAGGACACTAAAGAAATTTTGCAGACATGACATATTAATAAGACATGATAGAAATTTCTATATAGCTGTCCCACTGGATCCATGAATTTCACATCTGAGGATTCAACCAACAGAAGGTTGAAAATATTTCCTTTCCTCCAAAATTAAGTTCACACTGAAGATAAAATACCTTTTCTATTTTTAATTTTAATTTAATAAAAGTAGGTGTCAATAAAGAAAATACAAAATCACTCTATACTTCAGTAAAAAATATAACAAAATACAGACTAGCAATAGTTAATAAACTATAATAATTTTAAAAGAATGGTCAAAATGTCATCATGTACATATGATGTATTTAGAGTATGTGTCATCATATACATATATGTACAAATAAAGGCATTTTTCTTTTTTTTAATTTTATTTAAAGAGGGGGAAGCAAAACAGAAAAAAGGGTAGAAATAATACAGAATTTCAAAAAAAATAAACAGTAAGAAATCACTATTGAGTACATTAGATATTGTCTTCTTAAATATAGTTGTTCAAGTTACAAAATTAAAGCATACAAAATGGACATTCAAATAGTGAGGCTGCAAACAGTTCTGTTCACCAATCCAACAAAAACTTAGTGACATGGTTATCAATCCTACACACTTATGTATACATACAGTTATCTCTTTCAGAGCACTTTCTTTTCCTCCTCTTGCTTTTTTAGAAAATTTTTTATTTAAAGAAAAAAATTTGAAACAGAAAGTGTAGAAACAATACAAAATCTCAAAAACCAAACCAAACCAAACCAAAAAAAAGTAACCAGTATAAAATCACTAGTTGATAATTACATACTTTCCTCTTAGATGTAGTTGTTCAAGTTACAAAAGTGGACATCTAAACAGTGAGACTACAGTCAGTTTTGCTCATCCATCCAACTAAAACTTTAGCAACATGATTATTAATTCCACACACTCAAACATATATGCAGTTATATCCTTTAGAATACTCTCTTTTCCTTTTTTTTCTTTACAATAACTATAATTCATTGTCATAAACTACTTAGAAGTTCTACACATGTATAAGTCTCTACACATATACCTAGCCTTTCTGATTAGAGGGAGAAACAAATCAAAACAAGTCAGCAATACAAATTCCTAGAGAAACACAAAATGAAAAGAACATACAAAAACACAACACTAGGTGATCTACGGTAGTCACTATGATGTCTCTTGTTATTTTCAATAAAATTGTCTATATCATCAAATATAATATAAACTTAGCATTGCTTTACACTATTAATAAAATCTAAACATTGGAGACATTATAGGACTTCAAAAGCAGTTAACAATCAAACCAGAATGGGTATCCTATTGAATCCTGTCATCTTCAGAGTAGTTACCCCTACTCTCACAGTCGACACTCTCAAGCATACCAGATTCAAATAAAATCAGTCAAGATAAAACAGTGATTTAACTAATCTCTCTGTCTTATCTCTGCCATGCTATTTTTCTGTTGTTATTTGTTTACTTTTCTCCTTCATTCCACTGTCTGCCCCTTTCTTTGAGGCCTTTCTGCCATTATTCCTGGAACTCTGGTGATTTTCTTCTCTCTCTCTAGAATGTCCTTCAGTATTCTTTGTAGAGTTGGAATAGTGGTCACAAACTCCCCCAGTTCCTCTTTGTCATGGAAATATCTTGTCTCTCCATTAATTTTGAGAGACAGTTTTGCCGGGTACATCATTCTGGGTTGGAGATTATTTTCTTTCAGGGCTTGGAATATTTCACTCCAAGCTCTTCTTGATTTGATGGTTTGCATTAAGAAGTCTGCTGTGATTTTAATGAGTTTTCCTTTATAGGTAATCTGTTTCATTTCTCTGACTGCTTTTAATATTCTGTTCTTGTGATGGATTTCTGGGATCCTGATTATTATATGTTTGGATGTAGATCTGTTTGGGTTGTAGCTGGCTGGAGTTCTATATGCCTCATTTATCTGAACTTCACTTCCGTTACCTATGTTTGGGAAGTTTTCCTTAATTATTTCTGTGAATAGACTTTTTATTTCATTTGTATTTGTTGCTACATCTTCATTCACATATTTTATTCTTAGGTTGTAAATCCTCTTGTCATCTTCTAGCCTTTGTATCACTGCTTCCTGGTTCCTTGTTATTTTTAAGAGATCCTTCCTTTCACCATTATACTTTGCAAATCTATCTTCAAGTTTTGAAAGTTTGTCTTTAGTTTCTGTTAAAAGGTTTTGCCAGGTTTCAATGGAGTTTTTAATTTCCTGATATTCTCTTTGGATTTGTTTCATATATTCTAGGTTTTGTTTATATTCTTTATCAAAGGCTTCTCTCCTTTCTCTGGGTTCCTCTATTCTTTCATTTGTGTCTACTTGAGGATTACCCAGGACTTCTTTTATTAATCTTCTTATATCTTGCTTCACCTGAGTTAGAATTTCAGATTTAAATTTGACAATGAGGTCACGGATGTTTTTCTTTATTTCTGATGAGGCTGTCTCTGACATTACAGGTTTGCTGCTCTCAACCTCCTCTGCATTTACCTCTGTTGGACTCACTTTCCCTGGTTCCACAGTTGGGGACCTTTTGCTCTTTCTCTGTCTTGTCATGTTTTCAGCCCCCTTCAGACAGGTGGGTGGTGGAGGTCTCTGGGCCTTTCCTATTGCTTACAGTTTTTCTGCAGTGCACTTAGTAGGGAAGTACCGCCCCCCAGTCTGCTGAGGATCTGGGAGTTGCACGCTGAGAGCTGGCTCCTCCCCCTATGCCAGTCAACCAGTTTATGCCTCAACAAGTTTGTGTGTTCCCTGGGGATGCCACAGAAAATCCTCATCCATGGCTATTTGGTTTCAACCAAGGGCATGGCCCAGCCCGAGCAGATCCCACCAATCTGCTTTGGACTAGGAGTCATCAGCAGATGCTGCCTTGGGTTTTGATTCAAGCTGGCCCTGCCCAACTCCAAAATGTCACCCAGCCAGTCCTCCTGATTTGGGGAATCCAGTTCCCATCATTCACCAAAGTTCATGCAGCTCGACTGGCTGTTTCCACTCCCTGTCTCAGCGCCTCCTCCAGCCAAGGTCTGGAGCTCAACAACCCCCTGCTCTCGGCAGGGCCGTGATCTCAGCTCGGTGGTGAGTCACCAGACTTTAAGATGTGCCAGTACAGTGATTGGGGCTTGCCCAGCTCCAGCCCTCTGTCCATGCTTCTTTTTCTTCTTTCTTTTTTCTTTTTCCTCAGTTTCTTCCCGGGTCATGCAAATTCCTCTCCTTTTCTCTGGCTTTCTCCGTGTTGCCAGATTCCAGCATCTGAGTTGTTTTTATTTCTTTTTTCCTCAGAGAGGCTCTCTTATCGTGCCGCCACTCAGTTGGCCATCTTGCAATCCCCCAAGGCATTTTTCTTATTTCCTCCAAAATACAGTACAACTATTTTATATCATGTACATTGTACTTTATATTATAAGCAACCCAGAGATGGCTTAAAGTACATACTAGAATGCATATAAATTCTGTGTCAATGTTACATCATTTTATATAAAAAAGTTGAGCATCTGTAGTTTTGATATCTGTGGTTTTTTAGTATCTTGTAACTAATCAACCACAGATACCAAGGAATGAGTGTATTTCAAGGTGAGCACAGGAAATATATCAGTAAATTATTAATTTAGTAAATTAAAAAGATCATTAGATTTCCTGGAATGAAAGTTAGTATTTCCTTATGTATATATGTATTTTTCAAACACTTCCATGATACTATTTTCTGGACAGTGCTGGGCACTGAAGAAATCAAAGGTCAGTAAAACATTATTAGTGATCTCAGAGGACACACAGATAACAGTGTAAGGAGAACATTGTGAAACTTCAGAATAATTGGGATTGATTTTTCTTTTGGCTTTCCTCCAATTTCTACAAGAAGTGGGTTGCTTGAAAAAAAAATCTACACTCTTTGTTCTCCTGTATCTTAGCAGTAGTTTAAGGCAAAGCTTACTTTTCCAAAGTATTGTTATTAAATGGAAAGTGGTCAGGATAACTTAGGCTCCACATTTTTAAGGCTCAGGAAAAAAATGACAAATAGTAAGAGTGAAAACTTCTGTAATGTGTAATACCAAAATAACAATTTGATTTGCTACTAAAATTGCTACTATCATTCAGCTTAGTTCAGTGTAAGGTTGGTGCAAGTAGGAATAATATTAAGCTACTTATTATTCATTATGACACTTATGTAACTCCATCTATTTTTACCACATGCAAAGAGAGGACTAGTTTCTTATTTTTAATAGATTCAATCTTGAGGTGTTTTTCTTGACTTCCACAGATTTTCCCTGGTTCTAGTAACAAGTTTTCTGTCCTCCTAATGAAGTCAAATCCAAAATGGCACCACTCTTCCTGTGCCCCTAGGGTGCTCCAAATGTGATCGCCCAATCCCACTTTGAACTGTGATGCTCTGTGATGCTCTGCTTAGTCTAGGTACCCTCCATGAAAATCGGGAGCAAGCATGTCTTTATATACTTCCCTACATCTGGCATGGTCCTGAGAGAACTTTAATCAAGAAAGAGCCCCAGCAAGAAGAAAAACCATACCTTTCTGCGAGTCAGCCTGTGCACACAGGCTGAAAAACCAGTAGAGCACACCCCTACCCTCACAGCAGATTCAAAGGACTCAGACTGAGAGGATAGCAACTGAGGGGAAGGGAACAGTTTGATGCTTGTATTGTTTGGTTGACTCTGCAGGCTTGGGGCTGGTGGTCAGGGCATCTACCTGGAGGATGGCTGTGTGCTTTGTTCAACTGTGGGGGATTTCCTTCTGTCCTGTTTTTGAAGTTCAATGTTTTGTTTCACTTTACTGTTTTGTTTTATTCCCTCATCTGGTTACCCAAGCAACTATTTTGATGACTACAATGTGCAGTATTGTTCTGTTTTGTTATGCTTTGATTGGTCTTATTCTGCTTTGTTTTGTTTGATTTTGCTATGTCTGATGATATGGACAACTATTGTGAAGATAGCAAGGTATATTATGACAGCCATTGTTGACTTCCTGTTGTCCCATTTGAAGCTCTATACCACTTTCGCTGATGTATTTTGATTGGCTTTATTCTGTTTTGTTCAGTTTTGTCCTCTTTAAAATAAAATAAAATGCTAATCAAATTTAATTCAATAGCATTTTTAAATTATTGATTGTAAGAAGAAAAACCTTCAACGTGAAAAAAATAGTTCTTTCTAGTTATTTAATAATTCCTACATCCCCCTCCAACACCCAACAGTGTGCCTGATATAGTATAAATTTTGAGGGGGTACCAGGGATCAAACTCACAACCTTGCATTTATCAAGCTGATGCTTATACCACTGAGCTAAATCCCCAGCCCCTAAATAGTATAAAATTTGACAAAAAGTTTATTCATTGACTCACAGGCACACAATAAGAATAAAATAAGATTTTATTAAAATGTATAGAAGAATATGTATTTAAAATCATTCTATATTTTCAAGGCAAATGGTGGTCTCAGTTTGCTCAGCTAAGCAAATCTCTACCTAAACAATTATAGTTCACCACCCACTAAAAAGAAAAGGTCATTAGAGTATCTCTCTGATAGAGTATTGTCATGGTTTATGTCAGTGGCCCCCAAGCCTCACGCAATTATGTGTTTGTGATTAGTTCATTGTCTAACACTGGGATTGGTAGTGTGAATGCTACACCCACCTATGTGTGAAGCCAGGATATGATGTAATGGTGGCAAGAAGGTGTCTCTCTTTCTCTTGCCCATTTGTGCCTTGCTGTATGCAGCGGCCATGAAGGGCTGCGCCACCATGCCACCCTGCCTTGGAGCCAACTGAATATGGATTGAAACCTCCAAAACCTGTAAGAAATAAACCTTTGCTTCCCTAACTTTGGGCATCAGGTATTTTGTTTCAGTGACGTGTAAAAAGTAACTAAGATTATGTTATTATTATCTAGAACATCATCACAATGTATGCACATGATGGACAGTAAAATAGAGAATTGGGAGGCCATGGTCTCCAGTGAGCCACCATCAATCCACAGAGTTCTCAAGAGGGTGAACTTTTTATGATATGGAAATGTATATTTCAGAATCAAAAGTCAGCAAGATACATTCTAAAAAATGAAAAAAGATAAAAGATAAAGTTTGAAAAAAATGATGAAGTTGGTCAAGATAAAGGATTTCAGTTTCACCAAATAAGAAGGCAAATTATGTATTCACAACTATTTGTGACTTTTTACTGAGTTGGTTTATTTGTTTTTTCATTGTAGAATTTGACATGCTAAACTCCACACATGAAAGAATACTTCAAATAAACATTGTAATGTGATCGCATTTCCTAGTCATGTTCTTAGAAAATGCAGATTTAAATTGTAACCTCATTAGTATTTTACTCCCTAGCTTAGAACTTAAATTTTCTCTAAAAGTTAGAATATATATATATATATATATATATATATATATATATATATATTGTTCTTCTATCAGGAAAATATTGAATATGATCATTTACTTGATTTAATATTGCTATCTTTTAGAAAACACTAGAAAGTCCATATTCCAAAATTTTACACCTATCATTTTCTCCCTTTCAGCAAAAATATTAGTCTTTTTAAGGATGTCAGAATAACATGAAATAATTCCAAAGAGCACAGGACACTGATATACTAATTCTTAAATACAGGGCTTATTGGGGTAGATTTGGCTTATTATTAGAGAAAATCTGGAATGACAATTCTTAATTACACTAAATTTCTCCTAGATGAGTGTTTCCCAGCTCTACAATTCAACTTATTCACCCTATGTGTTTCCCATGCTTCAGTGCATACTGTGTTAGCCAGAGGCATTATTTAAACCTGATTTGGGCCATATTGCTCCTCTGTTCAAAACACCAGTAGATTTCTATCTCACTATGAGTAAAAGCCAGTCTTAGTACTGCACTCTAAAAATCCCAGAGCCTTGGCCCTCACCACCCTTTCTGGCCTCTCCTACTGTCTGCCTTCCTTTGTTTCCCATCTCTGGCATTGTGGGCCTTCAATATTCCTACATTTCATGACCCTTGATTCAGGGCCACTTCATTACCATTGCCTCCACCTAGAAAGCTCCTCACCCAGAAAGCTACACAATTTCTCCCTTTTCCTTCAGGTTTCTGCTAAAATGTCATCTCGTAAATGTCTTCCCTGACTGCTGTATAAATCAGAATAAGCCCTGACTAATATTATTCCCTCTTTCTTGCTTTATTTGTCTTCATACTACTTATAACTAAGTGCTCTCATGATATCTGCTCCCACATTGGAACATAAGATCCTCAGATCAGAACCTTTTGTCTGGTGTGCTGATTATTATACCTTCAGTACCTGCAGGAGTACCCAAACATAGCTGGAACTCAGTAAGTTTTACTGGATGCACAAATTCATTTTACTTATTGACACCTATGAAACTGGAACATACAGGTGTAGTATGAAATTTTTCTAGGAAAACATTTTTCTAAAAACTTTTTGTGTTTAGCATAAACCATTTACCTGTCATTAAAAAATTAAACCAATGTAACACAATTGGAGACCATAAATGAAAACCAACTGGCCATGTGTCTAAATATTTAAGTTATTAAATAAGTTAACATGACTTCCTACCTTGGCAAATATTCATTATAGTGCCAAAATTGTCAGAACGACAATTTTAGAAAACTATAGTTTTAGAAAACTATTTTCAAATAATTATTTTGAAATTTAGCTCTGTCTTTTTAATTTTGTTCTGGGATGTATATAGTATGTGTATGGTTGTCTGTGCGGTGTGCATGTAAAACAGTGCCAAGAACTGATACTTCCACACAGTGGAAGTTTTGAACATAAAAGTTTTAGAGATGTTTTTATAATCTCATCATGAAAATCAGTAACTAAGGATGGTTCCAAAAGAACCAAGTTTTGAGTATCTTTTCACGATGGCTCAACAGCTTTAATCACAATCTACTGTGCAGCAAATCTTTCAGATTTGAAACTGAACTGGGAGTTCATAGCTAAAGTGCTTTTCTGTTAAAATAAAAACTGCAAAATGGCTAACAAATATGTAAGTGAAGAAGAATGGAAGGTTTCAGTTCATGTGAGGGAAAATTATTAGTTGTTTAAGGAAATAGCAAAACATAGACAACATGACCTAACCTGAAAGTACCAGACAATCCAGGTGCAAAAACATGCTATAAGGCTACAAATAATTCACTTAACATAATTCCAGGGGAAAAAATGGCAGTGTGAGGCACACTCCAATCAAAATTGTGAAATAAGTGTTAAAAGCAGAGCTCAGCATTTTAGCTATAACAAGTAAGATAATAATAATAATAATAATTATATACCATCTACTTCATGTCAGGCATAAGTATTTTGCACATCTAAAACAACCTCATGAAAAAGGCACTATAATTATTCTCATCTTATGTGTGAAGAAAATTAGCCATTTTTAAGTTGTCATTTGCACAAAGTGGGTGTGTAGGGTGGCAGGATTCAAATTCAGGCAGTATAGTTCTAGATTTTATATTCCTAACTATTGCACTATGCTGCCTTGGATCTGCTTTATAGAAACATAATTAAAATAATAGAACCAGTATAGTTATATAAAGAAATGTATGGTACACAAAATATTGCCCTATGCTTGTTGTCTTATTGCAAAATTACACATGACTAGGTTATTTCTATACTACAGTAACAAGTTTTAAAGATTTGGATGATCTCAATGAAGTCAAGAAAAAAGATTGCATTGGTGAGGGAAAGTAAAGAATATTTACAGAATTAGTAAAGTTATGCATCAATTAATGTCATCATTATCATGAGCAAGGGTTAGGTATGTCAAGAGCAAATTCAAATTTGGCCTCTCTTGCCCTGGTTCTGTTTTCTGCGTGGGTGCTACCCCTTCTTTCTGCCATGGTGTGACATAGCACAGAGGCCCTCACCAGATACAGTGCCATGCTCTTCCACCTTCCAGTCTTCACAGCCAGGGACCAATGAAACTTCCACCATTTATAATTTATGCAGCCTGTGACATCCTGTTATAGCAGCAAAAAATGGACTAAGAAACCAAGATTTACAGAAGTTAAGTGATTTGCTGAGATTACACTCTTTGTACATGCCATGGGAATTTAGAAAACTACTTGAATATGTTCAAATAAAACAAATGCTAGAGAAAAATATTACAGAGGAAATAAACCCTTCCTACATTGTCAATGAGAATGCAAACTGGTACAACTACTGTGGAAATCAGTATGGAGATTATTCAAAGAACTAAACCTTCCATTTGACCTATTCATTCTTCTGGGTATTTTCCTGAAAAAGTTAAAGACAACATATCATAGTAGTGCATGATTAACTACATATTATAGTCTTAATCTCATTCTCTATCAAAATTAGAATAATAAATTATTTTCTGATTAACTAGAATCACTTTAGTTATGGTTAATCATCTTTAATCACATTTATGCTATTAAATCAATTTACCTCTGGTCAACTCTAAACTGTTGTTTTCAACTGAAGAAATTTAGCAAATCATTTTTAGTAAAACAGATTGTGGACTAAATATAATAGATGAGACCAAGAGTTATGAGGACAATGAGGTAGGAAGAACAGGTGGTAGAGGTAGAAGGGGTTGATAGATAATCACATGATACAGATTTGAGTTCATGCGGACAGTATGAATGCTGATTTGGTAGGTGGTTGTTAGTTATCGATATTCTAGTTTGTGTTGAGTGAAGAGTTTTAATGCATGCTTATTATATACAAATAAATACAGAAAGTTTACACATAGATCAGTAATGTCAATGGGTAGTGAAATAAGAATTGTGATGACCCTGGTTTTGCATGTGGAAAGTAAAAATTATTATCTAGAGATGTGAAAACTTTAAAGAAGATTTTTCAATTAGGAAATCATTGGAAATAGAAATACAGTTTGCTGTTGAATTTATCTCACCAATTATTTATAGCCCCAGATACAGAAAATGTTGAAAAGGAGTTCACTCCAAAAGCTGAGTGATAACATTCTAAGTCCTAAAATTATTTAGCAGTGGAAACTTGAAACTAAATATTCAATTGAATTATATTAATTGAGCTTCCTTTCTGGTCTTTCAAACCCATGATCCTTTAATTCAATACTGAAATGCATTTTACCAATTACTTCAGTAGGGTGACAGTGAAAAAAAAAACTCTTCTGTTCCACATTTTATTTAATTAGTTTAAAACACGATGTTATACTTACAGAAGACTACTTTAGTCATTTTGTATTTTTGAAAAGGTGATATGCACATAATAATTCTATTTGAAAGAAATAGCAAGGAAATGGTGCTACTTGAATAGATTCCAAGTAATGATAAATGTGAAATGAAACCACAAAGACAGTCAAAGGGCAGATTTCCTCAGGGCTGAAACTGATGAGTATCAATCATAATTCCAAACAAGGTTTTGACTAAAATGACAAAGAAGAATACTGTGTAAAATACCATGTATTGTCAACTCTGGAAGCTTTCATGAGTATGAAATTGAAAGATATAAAACCATATTCTGTATATCTGAATAGAATAAATCATGAATAAAGGAAAAAATAATGTGTAAGCATTGTAAGAACCAAGGTCATTTTGTACATATTTCTGTTGATCATATGTGTACACCAATGTCATGCAAGCTACACATCCAAGACTTAGGAGCATCAAATTGTAAAGCTGAGAGGCTTGTGTAAATTTTTATTGTACTTCTCTCAATTTCTTATGTTAATCATGTACGTGACCAAAGTGTATCTTCATAGGCTCTAATTCTGCTATTATTTTAAAAGATGAAATCTGTGGTACTGAGTAGTTCAGTAACTTACTGCATCATACAATCAGTAGTCAGCCTCTTGGTAGAACTGATGAGGTCCTCTAATTAGAAAGCCAATGCGCTTCTGATTGTGAAACTTCAACTGCCTAAGGAGGGTACAGGTAGAGTTAGGAAAGACAATATCCCTAGAAGAAGAAAGACAGGAGAAAACAATAAATAACTATTGTAATAGTATCAAATGCTACTAAAATGTTGAATCTGGGAGCCATGATAGTGGCTTAGTGGGAATGAAGATGAATAGGCTTTTCAAAGAAGGGTCTTGGAGCATATAGCTCTGAGATTCAATCAATAAGTACCAGTCAGCTGCAGCTAAGAATCTTGTGAATGAGGAAAACATCAAAGGCAAGTCATGTTCTCTTTTTTGCTATGTTATAAGGTGTAATATAACATCCCAGAGGGACTTTATTTTAAACCCTACATTTGACCCTAAAAGTTAAGTTCTTTTCTTTATGCCATATTACTTACCTTTGGCTTGGTTTCTCCTGAAATATCCCCAAAAGGGAGCTATCACATACATTAAATGTGTATATAGACCTTACAGTATTGTAGGATTCTTTCAACCACATTTTAAATTTGATATTTATAATAACCCTATATAGTAGGCAGAAATTATGAGAAATCCATAGATGAGTATCAGTTTTGAATTAGAGTTCAAACCCTAGTCTTACCACTTTTCACCTTTAACACTTGAACATGTAACTTAAAGGTTTTTGAAACTAGCCTTCTGTACTGGTCAAATGAAGATACACATATCTTTTAATAGTTTATTATATGATTAACATTGTTGTTCTCCAAAACAAGATGAAAGACAATTTATTTCATATAATCACAAAATAATAGTTCTGTGCAAAAGCAATTATTAATTAAAGAATGTTGGAGCCATTGAAAGTTTTAGTAATATATTAAAGTCATAGCAGAAATGTGACAGAAACTTAAATCTTTGGCATATGAAATCTTTATCATCTTATTATTTTCCCAACTATTTCTTAACTATATATGAATTAAGGAGTCTTTCTGATGGTGACACATGGAAACATCAATGAGATCAGTTGCTTCTAAGTCCCTTATGGTTTGAGTTTGGCTCTGCTGCAGTTAATGATGGTATTGGTAGTGGTTTCTTGTTTATTTGCCTTGGCAGTTTTGTTATTGTTATTGTTGCTGTTGTTGTTGTTGTTGTTCATTTTTTTCTCTGTTTTGCTTTTGGAGTTGCATATGGATACTTGAATATATGAGGAACAGGAGAAGTGTGCAATTAATGAAGCAGTGATGTTTGGGTTTCCTAGTTGAGATGATTCTTATGAAATGAGAGAAGGTTAACATTTAATAAGTAAACTGCAACACTTCTGTAAGTAAACTAGAATTCGTGCATGCAATAATGTTCTCTACATATTTTTACATTAGCATTTTCATATGAATCCAAGTAATCCAACTATTTCTCTCACACTGATATTTAAGAGAAAATTATTTTATTTTAACCATTTTGTCAGAACTTGAAATTATCTTCAGACCAGAAATATTACACTTGTTCCATCACTTTTTAACCACACTTGACCTTACATATATGCAAGGGTCATCCTATACAAAAAAAAAATTAGTTTTCAGAGATGGTCACATAAAAACTATATATTTGTCTTACTTGTGGGACACCCAGGCCCATACTCTCCAGCTGACAATTACACTAGAAAGTAAATATCATCTATTCTTAATCTATGCATTAAAAAGGCAATGCTAATTCTTTGGAAGACAAAGCAGATGTAGAAGAGAAAAAGATGATGAAGCTCTAAGCCATGCAAACATCACCCAATAATTCTTACAATCCATTTCTAAAGCAGTATTAAAATCATGCTGCCATGGAGAAAGTGAGACTAAAAAGTTTTATTTACCAAAGGTGACACAGAAAGATAAATCCTGACAGAATCTAAATTTGATCTCTGGTCTTTCTATAGATGATATTTCTACTGTACAAGGTCTCTCTAACTTGTAGCCTTTTTAAGATTTCATAGCAATGTTGCACATACAAGCTCATAACCAACCAAGACTGAGTTCATTTAATTAGCAATGAGAGAAACAGGTGGCCAAATGTGAATAGAATCAACTCAGCTAAGCCCACATTCACCACTTTAGTAATTACTCTTCAAATCTCGAGTTTCAGAACACAACCTAATTTGTTAGGGGGAAAAGGAGATTGGAAGGATTCACAAGCACTGATTAGTTTTTCAAATACATGATTGTGAAAGGTAAATTGCTTTCCTCCTTTCTTATTATGCTAGTTAATACTTATCATTTCATACACATGTCAAACACTAATTGATGAAACTGAAAGAGGATGGAAAAAATGCATTTCACTTTGAAATATCTTTGAGAACTGAAAAATTAAAATGAACATTAACTGATAGAGGGTGGATGGAAGTTTACACCCTCTTCATTTCAAACCAAGAGCTCATAAAAGACACCAATTCAAACCTCCCACATGCTTGGCAATTTGAAAAGAAAGATCAACATGCTAATATACCCTTCTGGTTATTCCTAACGAAATATATGGTAATTGAGCATTTGTTTACTTGTTTTCATTCAGTAGTCTCCTATTTGCATCATTTTCCACATAACAACTCCACCACTCAAAGGAAGTTTGATGTGTATTTTTAATAAAGCTAATTAGGCAGCAGGCAGTCGGAAAAGCTTCTCTGCATAGCACATTAGCAGTCAGTAATTTCTCCAGGGAGGAGTGGGAGGAGGCCTGGGTCTTTTAAGATTATAGATAGATCTTCATTGTCATAATGTCTTCTTCCTTAACAAGGTCAATTTCTTCAAGATCACTAAGAAAAAAAACTAGAGTCTCTTGAAAATGAATGCTGATTCCATGGTATTGAGCCAAGGTTCAGCGGTTCACTGTCAGAGTCTAAAATATACACCTGCCCAACTACCTGACAAATACATGTCATGGCATGTAACAGAGAAGCATCTGAAGTGTGCAGATTTCAAGGTAAACCTTCACATTGCAACATACTTGATTCAAGTTCATTTACAGTGCCCCCCCTCTTGATTGTTCAGGGAGAGTACACATGGATTGGACAAAGCACCAAATTTCTAGGACAACTCAAAATGTGTAGCATTCATTAAGTCCTTCAGGCTTTGCAGACATTTTTTTAATGCCATAGGGTTTTGTTGTTAGTCCAATATTTCCATTTCCCTTTCTTAAGATCTTTGAAATGTCGCAGTGAAATAATGGGTACTCCAGTTGCCTCCAATAATTAATGTGCCTTTAATGTGCCTTTCCAAAAGGACATGCTTTAGCCATTAGAAAGACTAAAGGTTTCTATTAATGTCTTCCATCAGGACTTAAAGACTCTTAGAATGTCAGAGATTTGAGCCAAAGAATGCATCCCTGCAGCACTCCATGTTATATCTGCAACACAAGATTTCCATTCAGGCTACTATAATTCTTTTCTAGCTAAGGCAGTCAGTGTAAAGTTAGTTCAAGTCTAAAAATGTACCTATTTAAAGCAAATGCAATTTTAGAACAACTAACAACTGTCAAAATCTAAAAGAAGGATTTTTCATCTAGAAATCAGCCTTTTATTTTCTTTGTATGAATCCAGTAAAAATATGCTTGAAAATTTTTCTTAAATAGATCTATCTTTCTTTTCTTAAATCACAATTTTTTAAAAGGAAACACAACTTTTTACATAGAAAATATAAACATAAAATAAATCTAGGAATTATTAACATAAATTTTGTATTTCAAAACTAATTTTGGGACCAACTATCTCAGAGGCACAGCTCCTGCCTGGCAAGCACAAGGCTGTGAGTTCAATCCCCGGTACCATTAAAAAAAAGGTAAACTTTACAATAATGAGGTTCAGTCATTTCTTTTTCAAAAATTGACTTAATGTGTTCAAGTCCTTTCTGTGGGTATATCCTATGTTAGTGTATAAAATCATAATCTTGATCTTAGGAAGGGAAAAGTAAACAGGAAGAATGTTAGGTGATAGAAAGTGCTATGCAAGTGAGAAAAATAAGGACTAGTAGAGAGATTAAGTGTGTCTGGGTGGAGAAGTGTGACTCCAAAGCCATGCTTGTGTAGGCCTCTCTACAAAGAGGTCTTAGGTTGCTAAACTGACTCATATGCACAGACGCGCACACGCACACACACACACACACACACACAAGATGTCTTTACCTCATTATCACAGTAACACGCACATCTGTAGGTGGACATTTAAGGTGATAAAAAGTCATGAGACACATAAAAAAGCATGAGGAGCTACTACATAGCTGTCACTCTACCCCTCTTCCCCTGTGATGAGAAGCCAGAGTCTGAAAGAGGGGTAGAAAAGAGTCGCTGCCTGGGTTCTGGGAGACTGCGGGAAAACTGTTCCTATCTCTTCCTTTCATATGGCTGCCTCTTTTGTTCTCACATGAGAAGAAAGTTTGACAGCCACATTTATGTACCTCATATATCTCAAAACAGTTCTTCCAGCAGAGGTCAGAAGAACCCAATAACGCGAAGAGACGAAGATTAAGTGGCAAGTTGGGGCAGGAAGGCAGGGGAGTGTGGCTTGCTGATAGTAAGGGTTTGCAAAGATTCCAGTTTCACTCTTCATAAAATTGGAAGCCACTGGAGGGACATGTCCTGACAAACTTTTGAAAATGTCCTTTGAAAATATCATTTTGAGAATAGATTATCAAGACACAGGGGTAGAAGCTGTGGGAGCCCCTGAGGGCTATCACACTAATCCCGGTAAGAGAACAAGGCTGACTTGAACCAGACAAGATGTAAAATCTCCGGCTGCACAACACACTCTCACTGTTTTTTGAGACTAAGGCACTTGTTATTCCTGCAGAACAGGACTTATTTTGCTGTGTTATCATATGTCATTTTTTTTCTCCTTCAACAGACTTTGAGGCTATGAAAGATGGAACATATCTTATTCCGATCTTATTATACCCTGCCAAACAGATGAAGGTGTTCTACAAGTATTTGTTGAATAAACAAGTTAAAATTAATCACAAGGAAGAATATTTATAGTTTTTTCACTCCAGAATCGCTTTTAATGTGCAATTTGGAGGTACAAAAGGGTGATAAAGTTGGAAGCATAATAAGCCAGACAGAATTACTGAGCTGTGAGACAGTAAAAAATGGATGTATTTTCTGTGTTTTTCCACTGTGAGATGATTAATATTTAATGGTGTCTGTGGTGCTTTAACAGAATTGCCTCATTTCTACCAAAATATGAAGAATTTTACATTGTCTAAAGTTTGGTAGTGAACAAAAAATCCCAAATTTTTGAAGTCCTAGTTGATATGAAAGATAACATGTTTTCAGAAGTAATTATTTGGGAGGAAAACAGAACTCTTTCAAAACAAGAAGGGCAGATAGAATGGAGTTATTACATTAATGATCATCAATGTCTCCAAGTTTTAAAAAAGCTATATTAATGTAAGATTTTTGCACTTCATTTGTGAAATGTTTTATGAGTCACTAACAATAAAAACATGTCAAAACCTTCCATGAAAAATGGCTACAATGATTAATTGTAAAATAATGCTTTTAAATTTACATTTATGTTTTTTCTAAAAATATGGAAAAGAACACTGATTTCCCTATTAGGATAATGATCTTTTTCTCCTTATAAAGTTAATATACTTTTACTTTGTAAAGTTGACAAAGCTATATCTGAAAACCATATAATTATTTGTCAACAAAATATACTCTTCATTAACATTTTAGGGCATTTAAAATCTACCCTAAATGTAAAAATGTACATTTGTCATATTTTACAAACTGAAATCACACT
This sequence comes from Hydrochoerus hydrochaeris, assembly GCA_004027455.1. Taxonomy (NCBI): domain Eukaryota; kingdom Metazoa; phylum Chordata; class Mammalia; order Rodentia; family Hydrochaeridae; genus Hydrochoerus; species Hydrochoerus hydrochaeris. Next base: position 193,094 of record PVLA01002136.1, read on the forward strand.
AATATTGTAACCTGTAATGTTTACTTGCTTTGAGCATTTTCTTGTGTCATAATATATTCTTTGAAAAATATTTTAATGCATTTGTAATAAAATTCTTTTTTCAGTTAATTACATACTGTGTTCAGCAATATGTTAAGCATATTGACTCAGGGAGTTCTTGCTTTTATAGCAAATTTATGCTCAACAAGAAGTACCAAAAAAGTTTCAGAAGTGTTACCTGTTACTTGTAAAGTAGTCAGAAGAAATGGTTAGAAGTTCATGGAGGTAGGAGAAACTAGAGGGCTAGGAAAGAAAACAAAAAAAAATGTTTTTAATGAATGAATGACTTTGTCAGAAATTTGGTATTCATCACTAGCGAAACAGAAAGGCATTGCAGACTTTTTGGGTAACAGACACTATTAGGAAGGTATTTGAAAACAGCATCCCTGCCAGTGATGTAGCTCAGCAGCACAGCGCCTGTGTGGCAAGCACAAGAGGCTGAGTTTAATTCCTGGTACCAAAATAAATAAATAAGGCCTTGGGTTCCATCTTTAAAACAGCAATATCCACTAATTTAAGCACCATTGTGTAAAGGCAAGGAATATGAAAAGTCGGTGACAAGCGCCTGCCTCCAAAACAGATATAGATTTGGAGAAAAGAGCTGACTGAAAGGATGGGGCCTGTTACAATGCATGTGTAAATAGGGTAATGGAGACCAGGTTTGGGCAACCATCATATGGGAGAAAAACGCAGAAACTAAGCACATTTGAATTATAGAAGAGGGAAGACAGATTTGGGGGTGCGTACAGTTTGAGGCACTTGTGATATTTCCAGATAGCAACACAGACTAAAGAGTTTAATATAGATCAGTAGAGGTCCCTGGGGCAGAGACATGGATTTGGGAGTCTTCACTATGTGTATGATAAATATTCCACCCCTCAATCTAAAGTGGCTTGATTATTTTACTAATGTAAAAATGTTATGTATATGATTTTTGATCATTATAATGTAATATTTTAAATAGTAGTGCAAAAGTATAGTTAGTTTGGGTAACAAATATTTGAATGTTTTCAAAAATTATTTGTCCTTGTTGTAGCTATAAACTAATGTATATTAAAGAACCTACATTTTTCTGGATTATCAAAATTATCATAATTATACATTTTTCCAATTATACTAAAATTTTTCAGGCACTATAATTTTTAAGAAACACAAAGTTTTCACATCAAAATTATATTTTTTCTACAAACAGTATAAATTAATAAAATATATATTAGAAGATAGAAAGTGCTACAGGAAAAAATGAAAACACAGAAAGAATCAAGGAGTATGTGTACATAAGACAGGAATTGCAGGTTTGAATAGGTGCTCAAAGGAAGGTCTCACTGAGTAGAATTTCAAGCAATGACTTCATTTCAGGGAGGGAGGAAGCCATGTACATATCAACATGGAAGAACTGCTAACAAAAAAGAAGGCAACCAGAGGGTACAGTGAACAAAAGGAAATGGTGGGTGGGAAGTATGCTCAGATAGGTAAAGTGGCAGAGTGGGAAGACATACACATCCTGAGTCCATTCTAAGGACTTTAGGTTTTATTCTGAGTAAAAAGGGAAATTATTATGGAAGTTCGAGAAAATGAGTAGCACATGTGACTTTCGGTCTGCTGGGGTTTTTTCTTTTATTAATACATGCTTGCAGTACACAATGATTGCACTCACTGTAGAGGTATATGTACATAGCACATTTCAACTATATTCTTTTTATCCTTTCCCTCTACCCCCTTTCATTTTTTCAGCATCAGATTCATTTATTTATCTTATAAGACCCTAAAAAGTTGATTATCATATATACAGTTTGAAAAATCAGATTACCCAATCAAAGAACATATAAAATTTGTAAGACACTTCTACTAAGATGAGGGTGAAAATAAGACCAGTTAGAAGCCTCTGTAACAACTCGGTCAACACTTGATATCATTTGGTCTACCATACAGGTGACAGTGATTGCTGTTTATGAAAATAATTTTATCAAATAAAAATACTTCATTTTCTGATTCAATTATAAAAGTCAAAGTCCATACAGTTGATTCCTTTGTTTCCAATTACCTGCATTCCATAAAGTGCTTTTGAACACTGACCGTGCTTATATAGACACATAGCTACTCAGAGAAATAAGGATAAACTCCTGGGAGTCTCTTGTCATAATAGTTTCATCATCCAATTGAATGCAAAGCCTTGTTTTATGTATTCTTTATGTATTTTTGAAGACACCTTGTTTAATGTGTATTCCTAATTTATTAACATTGAATTTATGTCCAGTAACAACATAACTTGTACTTGAATGAGGCTTATGTAGCAGACATTTTTGTCTCAGTAAGGCATATTGCAACTTCAATGCACTAACAAATTCTAGGTGGCTCTTCGGGGTTACTTCTAGGGGGCAATTTAAATATGAATAACAAGTAACAAAAGCATTCAAACAACCTAGTACAAAGTAGAACATGGAAATGACATTTATTTACAATGTGAGAGCTGAAACACGAGGGCAAAGCACAGTCTTGTTAACTTCAGCAAGAAATGTCACAAAACTGGAATTTTTCACTGCTCTGTCTATGTCTGAAAATACCTACAAAATTGCTGAGTATTGCTTCAGGGATACAAATTTTAATGAGTAGGAGAATAATAAACAAATACGGAATTTGAGAATAATGAAGACTGATTTTATTTCTTTTAAATATTCTTAGTTCCTAGCATGTTTAGAAACATGTCAAGAGTAAAGATATGATGCCACAATATGCATTTATTGTTTTTAAAAGATTTTCACATGCAAGTTTCACATGTAATACCTACAGAGCCATTAAATTGGCCTTTAATTTGCCTACAAGTAAAATAATCTTGAAAAGTTAATTCTCAAACTTTCTATAAAGTCAGCTGACAATTTCATTTTTGACAGTGAAAATTATCTTTATTTTCTTGAAATAAAGAAGATAAGATTCTTTTGTTTCACCATTTTTTATTAAACTTAATCCTTCTCACCTTCCAGAACTTTCTCTTCCATAAAGTGTCTGACTACTCAGCACATTGATAGTGGTATCTGTCTTTATTTCCCTATGTACATCTCTGCTGAAGACTTGTTCTGTTTCCTTTAGGTTAATCTTACTTCCTCAAATATCTCTATGGCCCTGAATTACAAACATCATACCTTATAACTTTTTATCTTGTACATTAGGATTTCTCAACTTATCTCTATTGATATTTTACTAGATGATTGTTGGAGGGAGGAGATTGTTCTGCACACCATGAAATGTTTAGCAATAGCACCCCTGACCTCCACCAATTAGGTGCCAGTGACACACCCCATACTGTGACAACCAGAATCATCTTTAGGTAATATTGAATGTCTCTTAAAGAAGGGGAAAAAAATCACTATTCCTTTTGCAGTATCAGTAGTCTTAGTCTTAGTCTTAATGGTTTTAACTTAGTCTTAGTACGTGGAAGAGGATGATCTACCCCTAGTGAGCAAATAGGAAATCTCAAATGGGTGATACCAATAATCTCAAGCCTCTGTTCTTCCCTTAGGGTAGTATGTAAAACTAGCCACTGTGAATTTGTGGATCCCAACAAGAAATAATAAGAATATATTTCTCCTGTTTTGGTCATAAGCTCATTAACTATATTTAAAAATATACAACGACTTTCCATAGGATTTGAAAATCAGTGACAGTTAATTAAAATCTAAAGTTCCAATCATTTCTTACTATAGAAACTCCTCTGTAAAATAAATTGCAATCTTTCCATGAATTTACATTAACTAAGAAAAGATGAATGAAAGGTGAAGTATAAATTTGAAAAGTGATCTTTTTTAAAATCATTCAGCCTCATTTTATTAAATTAAACATCTGAATGACAAAGGGCCAGATAGTCAAAATTGTGTAGTTGGGAAACCTAACAACACTGCTTCTCTCTTTATCCTAAACCGATTTAAAAAAATAAATAAAAGCACAAAGGTGGAAGATTTGAAATGACTGGCTGCTTTCAGAAACAGAAATGCACTTGTTACATGCCTCACCAGTTCTTTAAGCAGCCAAAGGCAAAAAGCTAAGTACTCCATCATTTACCTAGCTCTTCTTCTCAAAGAACAAGACGCATTCCACAAAATACTATAAAAGCTAGGCTCTTATTTTAAGCAAGAGGGGAAAGACAAGAGAGTGAAAAACACAGAATTCTTCATTTTCTTCCCAGAGAATATTATGTATGCAAAGCAGAAAAACACAGGGAGAATCAAGGGAGCTAAATACCAATAAGTTAGCATTTGTGATGAGGTAGCATGCATATTTCTTTTGAGTGATGGATGCAGAAAACACTGTCTGCTACACTAGACAGCCAGAGCCCTTCCCTTAAAGATTTACACAGGCTCAATAACCCATCATTACTTCATCTCCCAGTCTGATGTGACCTTTCCAGCCCTGCTTCATTTACCATCTCTTATTTTCCTGTATCAGGTTGCTGTTATTTTATAGTTCTATATTCCACCAAGTTACATCTTCCTTCTACATTGTTAATCTTGTCTCTAATTACATGGCTGTGAACCTACAAAGAACATCTAATAAATTGATGCTTGGCTGGCCTAATAATATATATTTCAATATATTTTTTAAATGTGTGTGCTGTGTATCTTTCTGAAATCTGTCAAAATATGATTTTTTGTGGAAATGAGATTCTACAAATATTTAACAAACATAACAAAGAAAAGAGAAGACATCAGACCAACGGAGAACAGAAAAGAGATGATCTATAACTAGTTCTAATACAAACGTGGATGCCCCAATACCGTGGTTATAGAAAAATTTCCTTTTAAAGTTATTTTTCTTTTAGTTCTTATTTCTAATTACTTGCAATCTCAGAGAGTGCTAGTAATAGGTGAAAAGTAAGAAGCTTTAGACTCTTACCATCATGTTTCTAATGCTAAGTGATTAATTATTCTTTTTATTTTAGAGAGAAAAAATAGAAAAATCAAGAAGCAAGCAATACAACAACAAAAGCAAAATGATGGTATCAACAACAATATAGGATTTCAAAACAGGATGATAGTAATATAACAAAATGAATGTTATATTGCATATTGTTACCCTCAAAGTAATTGCTCAGGCTTGATTAATTGCTCTTCATAAGTCACTATTTCTTCCTAAAGTAAACATTAATTTCATATAGGGTGCTTTTTGTATTTGTTCTGCCTCAATATATTAGTGTAAATTTTACTAAAGACATAGTAAACCCCATCAACTCTTGGGAAATTTCTTTGGTTCCAAATTATTAGACCTCCCTCAAGTGGCACAGAATGTAAAATACTTGTACTGTTCACACTTTCTAAGTATCTATGGTAACTTTGGAACTCCACTTACAGTTAGAAAGGTGTCTACTCCTGCTGTCACCCCCAGAATTATAAAGGCTCTGTAGGTCTCAGTATTCTCTTTTGTAGTCTGAAAGACCCAAACTAGGTGATCTTTAGGGCTCAGTGCAGTTTTATTGCTTTGATTCTAATGTAAATGCTTATTAGAGTTTCATTTCAATTGAATGAAAACAAAATATAACAAGAATAAATATTAAAATTTTGTTATGGTACGAAGGAATATTTAATTCTGTGCCATAACCCTTATAGCTATTGAGGTTCCTGGAGTGAAGGGCCACAAGAGGGTGAGAAAATAAAGAAGACTGTGTGGCAAGCTTTGGGCTCTTTGTGTTTTCAGCACTGGCCTTATTTTAACCCCACACAAGTGATCAATCTCTAGCTTCAGTGGCTCCCTAAAATTCTGATTTTGATTTGTACTTCTTGAATGATCAGTGACGTTGAAAGGATTATAAACAGGTTGTCATTAGAATATCTGTTTTTAAGAAATGTCAAATGAAATGCTCATTTTTTAATTGGATCATTTGTCCTTTTGTTAATGAGTTACAAGTATTCCTGATATAGTCTTATATATATAGTATTCCTTATGTAGTGATAGATGATTTGGAAATATTTTCTCAATTCTGTATTTCATCCTTAAATTTCCTTGATTATACCTTTTGAAAGATGAAAGCTTTTAAAATCTGTGAGGTCAAATTCACTGTTTTTTCTTTTGTTGTCTCTATATCTATTACCATTCTGAGATCATCCCTTCCACTAATATTTTATAGGTGAAAATCATACATTTAATTATATTATATTATAGTTGTTGATCCCTTGAGAGTTAACATTGGTATGTGGATTGAAATGACAATCTTTTTCTTCCATATGATTATCTAGTTGTCTCAGCACCATTTGTTAAAGAAAATAATCTTGCCCCCATAGAATGGTCTTGACATCTTTGCTGAAAAAAAAATTAGTTGACTATTGCTATCTGAGCTTATTTCTGGAGCCTCAATTCTGTTCTACTGGTCTATATGTCTATCTTTACCCTAGTATAACACTGTTTTGATTATGCAGATTTTTAGCAAATTTTTGAACTTTTTCTTTTACAATATTAATTTGCTCTTCTGGATCCCTTGAAATTCAATAGGAATTTTAGGATTAAACTTGTCGATTCTAATAAGGCCCTTGGAATTTTTATGAGTGTTATATTGAACCTGTAGATCATTTGAAGTAATATTGCTCTCTGAACATTATCTTTCATGAACATGAGATGTCTTTCCATTTAACTAGGTCTTCTCTCATTTCTTTTAGCAATATTTTGTAGTTCTCAATGCACAAGGCTTCCATCTATGCTATACTCAGAATCTGTACCTCCAAATTTTATATATTTAAGTTTCATGATCAATATTTGAGTATTAGGCGGTAGGATACTAGGAAGTGATTAGACCAGGAAGGTAAATCTCCCATGAATGAGACTCGTGCTTTTACAAGTAGGTCCCAAAAACTGACTTGTTCCTTCCTTCCATTGTATCTGGATGCTGGATAAAAGAATCTGTTATCTGTGAGCCAAGAAACAGGCTGTGGTATAATATGAAACACATTTTATCTCTCTTGATTTCTGTCACAAAGCTCCTAAAACTCCTTGAATTTTTATTTTTTTGCAATTCATAATGAGCCTTTTGATTACTGTTGAGTGTTTACTAATGAGGATGCTTAAGGCAGAGTCTGCAGATTCAGGATGGAATTAGTCACCAGAAAGGCCAAACAGATGACCAGAGGGTTAGAAAGTTTAGTGCTTCAGCCCACTAACCTTCACAGAGAGAAAAGCTGGACAGCTAGCTCAGTACCTTCTGTTAAACAAGATTTGAGGAGACTCCAAGATGCTGAACACAGAAGTTTTGATGGTGGTCCTCCCAGAGAGGGCACTAAAAGCCTATATATCTCCCCCAATCAAACCTTGTCCTATGCATCTCTTCATAGGGCTGTTTATATACACTTGCTAATATTTTTTAATAATAAACATAACCGAATATATCTCTCAGTTCTGTGAGTGATTGTAGCAAATTAAATGAATCCAAGAAGAGGTTCATGGGAATCCTGTTTTGTAGCTGGTTGATCATAAACATAGGTAATAACCTATTATTGGGCAGCACCAAAAAGGAGGAGAGTCTTGTGTGACTGAGCTCTCAGTTTTTGTAATCTGACATTGATCATCAGTTGATAACTTCAAAATTGAACTAAATTTAAAAATAGCTACTTTCCACTGGAGAATTACTTAATATATGAGGAGCATACACACATACAGCATACACATATACAGCAGAAGTTTTGTGTTGAGTGTGATAGCAGTCCTCATCAAACACAAATCCTGGGAAATTCAGCCATTAGAATAGTGAAACATAAATTTGTATTATTTACAAGTCACCAGATATATGCTATTTCATTATAGCACCCCAAGTTCACTAAGACAACTCTTTTGGTTAAATTTATTCTTACGAATTTTATTCTTTTGGATATTATAAATAACATTGCTCTGTTAAATTCCTTTTGAATTGTCTCTTGCTGATATACAGAAATACAATTGAACTTTGCATATTCATTTTATACCTTATAACTTTGCTAAATTTATTTATTAACTAACCTTGCTTTTGTTTGGTGATTCTTTGGGATGTATTACATTCAAAGAATCTTATTTATGAACACATTTTTACTTCTTCCTTTCCAATTTAGATAACTTTTATATCTTTTTCTTGCCTGAATGCTCTGACCAGAACTTCTGGCAAGTATTAAGCAGCAGTGGCAAATGTGAATATACTGGTTTTGTACCTGATACAATAGGGAAATTTTTCAGTTTCTCATATAACATTAGCTGAAATTTTTTTTAAAATACTCTTTTTTGTATTGAGGAAGTTCTTTTCTATTCCTAAATTTTTAGTTCTTTTGTAATAAAAGGATGCTGGATATTGTCAATTATTTTTTGAGAAAAGATCTGCAGTTCAGGATAACCTATGACTTTGCCTATGTCCTTTTATTGCTGAATTGAGGTCATGTACACTAGTGATTACTGACTGGTTCATCTCTGCCTCTGTATAGTGCAAGCTGGCCTCAAATTTCCAGTGATTCTCCTGCCTCCGATTCCCAAGTGCTGGAATTACAGGCATGTACCTCCACACTCAGCCTCTTAAACTTATTTGAGTGACATTTTTCCGTAACTGTCATTTTTTTTAATTTTGAAGGGACTAAAACCAAACAAAATAAAACAGAATAGAGTCAATTAAAACAAAACAGTGATTGTGATACAGATTTTCAAAATAAGATAATAGGAAATCAACAATGGTTACTATAATGCCTCTTTTTATCTTCAAAGTAGCTATCTATATTATCAGACATAATAAAATGAAACAAAACATAACAATAAAATCAATTAAAAAACTATGTAAGCAATATGGGACTTTGAAACAATAGAAAATCAACAATGGCTACCATAATATATCTTGTTATCTTTGAAATAGCTTCCATCAGATATAATGAAGTCAAGCAAAGCAAAACAATAAAACCAAAGAAAACATAGCAATGAAAGTAATACAAGTCTTCAAACCGAGACAATGGGAAATTAACAATGGCTACTGTCCTTCCTTTTTAGATGTTCCCTCCCCTTTCACTTTCACAATATCTATAGTGCATTTTGGACCTCACTAACTCCAGTTTTTTTATACTAGGAATATGACACAATGCTCACTCATGTGACTGTGAACAATTTCACCCATGAGCATGATCTCAACTTGCATCCATTTATCTACAAGAGCCTTGAAATTATCCTTCTTTATAGCTGAGTAGCCTTCCATTGTTCAATAATGCCATATCTTTCTTATCCATTCTGCAGTTGATGGGCAAGCTATCCCTGCCTTATTCTAGTTCCCTGTCACATGGAGCATTGTTTTTCCTCCTTTGACTTTGTCTATTCATTTCCTTTTGAATTAACTATCTCTCTTGTATAAAGCATACTGATAGATTCTGTTTTCCAATCTACTTTGCCTGTGTCTTTTTATTGCTGAATTGAGGTCATCTACACTAGTGGTTACTGACTGATTCATCTCTGCCTTGCTATTTTCCTGCCATTGGCTCCCTACTTTTCCTCTCCATTCAACTGCTTGCCCCATTTGGTGATCCCCCTCTGCCACTGATTTTGGAACTATGGTCATTTTTCTCTCTCACAGGAATGTCCTTCTGTGTTCTTTGTAGGTTAGTTTGGCGGTCATGAATTCCTTCAGTTGTTCTTTGTCATGGAAGTGTCTTGTTTCTCCATTAATTTTGAAAAATAGTCTTTCAGGATACATCAATCTGGGTTGAAAGTTGTTTTCTTTTTTTCTTTCAGGATTCTAAATACTTCATTCCAAACTCTTCTTGACTTGGTGGTTTTTATTGAGAAGCCTACTGTGACTCTGACGGGTTTTCCTTTATATTTTATCTGTTTCTTTTCCCTAATAGCTTTTAGCATTTTGTTCTTGTGCTGAATTTCTGGAATCTTGATTCTTATATGTCTGGTTGTAGATTTATTTTGGTTATGGCTACTGGAGTTCTATATGCCCCACTTATCTGTATGTCAGGTCTTTTTCCTATGCTTGGGAATGTTTTCTACTATTCTGTAAATAATCTTTTTATGTCATTTGTGTTGACCCCCTGCTTTTTTCACTGACACATATCACCCTTATTTTTCTTTGCATTGTTTTGCAGCTATTGAATTGTCATTTCCTGTTTCCTTGTTATGTTAAAGAGATCTTTCCTTTCACAGTCACTAGCTGCAAACCTGTCTTCAAGGCCTGAGAGTTATCTTCGGTTTCATTCAAGCAGTGTTTCCAGCTGTCAATGGAGTTTTTAACTTCCTAGATATCTCTTTGAATCTGTTTCATGCATTTGAAGTTTTTCTTATATTTTTCATTCAAGGTTTCCCTCGTTTTCCTATACTCCTCTATCTCTTTAATCTGTGTCTTCTTTAGATACACTCAGCAATTCTTTTATTATGATTTTCATTTCTTCTTTTACCTGAGATAGTATTTCTGACCTAACTTCTTTTATAACCTCATGAAGTTGTTTCTTTACTTCAGTTTCCATCACTTCAGAAACTTTAGGTGTGCAACTTTCAATCTCTTCCATGTTTACATCTCCTGGACTTGCTCTGAATGGGTTGGAGGTCAGAAATTGCCTTTTGCTTCTTTGTTTTGACATTTTCCTGGTTCTTCCAGACAAGTAGCTTGTGGGTTCCCAGGCACGTCCTTTGTTGGCTGCAGTTTCTCCAAGGCATGGCCAGCTGGTTCTCCTGGCCAGTGCTGCTAGTGGTTACCAATGGTGGTTGGTGGGCGTGCAGATACAGGGCTGGCTGCTGCTTTTCCTAGCCTGCATTGGTTACCTGCAAGAAGTGTCCCTGATGGTGGCTGGTGTGCTGTAACGGCCAATTATAAGCACATTTTATGTTTTTCTTTCTGTAACCCATATTCTTATTCCCTTCGTAGAAACTGGCCTGGGAAGGAACAATTTTATTTCAATGAATACCAACTGAAATTTGACAAAGAGGTCCTGAGAAATGAGCTTGTTAGATAGCTCTGATTTGATTGGCTTTACTGTCACAATTACATGAATTTTGATTTACATCAATCTATAGAAGGTTGCAACCTGAAACAATGAAAGTTTTACCCTTGTTTGTAATAAAAATACTAATGTGAACAGACTGAAAAAATGTGTAATTTTATCTTAGCATATTCTTTTTGATCCCAAGTATGAGTTTAGGAGACACTTTGGGGAGTGCATTTTCCCTTGAAGACAACCCTGGCTTTTGTCAAAACTTGTCCAAAGTCTGAGATGCCTGTTCCATAGTAATTAAGGAGGAAAATGTATTAAATAAGAAGAATGTTTAATGCAATGGAAAATAATAACAGTATTCTGAGAAGATTGAAATTAGAGTCATTTTGCATTTTTTCTGTGCTGACACTTGAAGTTTCCAGTATACTCTTCCATTCCTTGTGTATTTTGGGAAAAGATTTAGAAATTATGAAATTTATGCATAGATATTCAGAAGATAAGAAAGGTTCCAATTCTGTCCAGCAGTACTTTCCAGCAGTGTCCTATGCCTTCTTATCAATTTTATAGGTATCCTTCTAAATAGTTCCCAACACAATAAATTGCTTTTTCATGTGATAGATAAGTGTCAGATAAATAATGTTGTCAACCTCTTACTTTTTTTTATTCTTTCCTATTTCTTCGAGTATTGAAATATTTATTCTATTTCTGCACTTTATTCTTTAAATAAAAACAGAGGATCCTGAAGGACTGTATGGAAGAAATTACTCCAAGTACCATTGAAAAGCACAGAAAGTTTAAAAGTGATGATCACTTGAGTGCAGAGCCAGAGTGAAGAGGAAAGAAATACAAAACAGAAGGAACAAACTGCTTGCATATGTGAATTGGGTAGATGCTCAGGGATATTTTTGCAGGAAAATGGAAGCTCTTTTCTTCCCTTTACAAAATATAATTGTAATTACATGTCTATCATTTTGGTAATTCCTACTAGTAGATTTGTAAGATTCTTGTGAGCAAGAAAGAGAAATATGATGATTAAAAGGTATGTCACGTAGTCTGTTTTTAATGAAATCCATTCTGCAGAGCCTGAAAAATGTAAGAACATTCAAGTGCTTTCTGACAGTTGCCAGCAGCAATCATGAAGATCTTTAATCCACAGAGAGATAATGGCAATGATAGTTATTGTTCACCACCCTCCAAAAAATCCCAAATAATTTCCTATAACAGATTGAAAACCTGTTTTCCTTCCCTGGCCAGTTAATAGGGTAAATTAGAAGAGTTTCAGAACAAGAATGTACAAGAAGCCCTAATTGTTAAAAATTGGATTTTTAGCAAAGAGGCTTCATTTTCTCCAAATGCTCAATAAGATTAAATATTCATCAGTTGAAACAAACAAACAAACAAAAATGCCTGCAAAGCCAGTGCCCAGTATAATTACTTCATAGCTTCTAGAACATTTACATTGGTAACAAGACACTTCGGTGAAAGTGCATGGGATTTGAAGTATCTGGCATTCAGAGGCCCTGCTAGCTAGCAGCACGCATAAAAGTCAATCATTTGGTCTTGCATTTTTAATTATGAAAAATCATAAAAAAACTGGTACTGCTGGCTCTTTGTGCTGTCCTTGACCCAATTTATGTCACTGTTCACCTCTCTCTCAGACTTGGGACAAAGTAGAGCACCATGAGCTAAAAATCATTAATAAATAAGTAGATGCAACATGTAACAAGATTTTCAAGATTGGCTCTATGTATGAATGCAGTAAACCCAATATTCATAAGATTTAATAGGACACATTCCTGCTCCATGGAGAATTTTACTGTTATCATTCATAAAACCTCCCCATAAAATACCCATTTTATTCCATTTAATTTTAATTTTAAAATATTTATGTGTACAAATGCAGAATTGTTTCCATCTAACAAATGAGTTATGTTCTGAAAATTAATTAGTAAGCAATATTATGAATCAAACTGATGCTCTAAGCCATATCACGAATACAGTTACTCATCACAGAAATTTAATAGTCCTTTCCCAACACATGTCTACTCTTCCCTCCAGCATTAAGTATTAAGGGACCCTAATTAATAGTGGAACCTTATATCACAGCTGTCTAAAATTTCAAAACTTGTTTTTGAAAAAAGCATTTCAAAAATAGAAAGCACTTCAGGATACCTGCTGTGATTTACTGTCTTCAGGAGTCTGAGCTATTACTAATAACCCTTTTTGATACTCTGATAATTTTTCAGATGATGTGGACTAGGGTTATTTGGTCACTTACTACTCTCTTTGCTCACTTACCACTTCAGTTCAATGACTAAAACAAAGATAGCCACACAACTTCTACAACAGAACTACATGAGCCCTTTTCACAAAATTATTTAGTAAATTAAAGTTACATGATAGCTACATACTCCCTTAAAATCCATCTCCATCTTGTTGTTTTCAGTGACCTTTGCCTTCACAACATGACCCCAAATAAAACTGGATCTTCAAGTTGTTAGAAAAATTACTTGAAGCTTGGAAAGCAGTGGAAAAGATTACTGGATTTTCTTTGCATACAGTAATGGGTTTGACTTTCAACCGACTAAGTCATTTTCAAATTTACAAAAGAGTTTATACCATAGATCCTTCCAGGAAACATGTTGGGTATAATGACTCTTTCTTTTAGTGATTTCCACATCCTAAAAAACCCTAGAATCTCTGGATGTGTTCCCTCAAATATCAAAAGAGATTTTAAAGAAGTGATTAATGTAAACATTTTGACATAGGGAGATGGACATAAATTTTCCAGTGAAATCCATTTAGATCTCAGAATCCACAGCATTATGTCTTGATCTGCTGGAAGCCTTACATAATGTTGACTTAAGTAAAACCTAGACATGTAAAATACTGACATGTATATTTCACTTATATTTTATTATTCACTGAAAGCCTTTATGGAGTACATTTCAAAAACTCTAAACTTTAATTTTTGGATAAGCATGCATTTTATATTCATATCTTGTATTTATTTCTGTATTCAGTCCTTTCAAGAGTTTGAAGCAGGGCTGTGCTATTGTCAGGTTTTGAAGCCAGAGATGTAGTGGCCATATATTTTTTAAATGAATAGATAATTTGTGATTTCCTTGACCTCAGCGTAGTATATTCATATTCTCAAAAGAAATTAGCTGTAGGTGCTTTCTCTGTTTAAACCCATATTTTTTCCTGTAGTTCCCTGTCAAGGGTATATGTACAAAAGCCTAGTTTTTCTGTTGTAAAGCAAGATAAGTGAAGTAATTTCCAAGGTCATTTTCAGCCTAAATCTCAACACATCCTTTTCAGTTAGCCTTAATAACAAAAAACACTTTAATTTTTTCTCTTGTTTCATTTAGCAATGACTTAACTTCCTCAACGTAGCAGATACTGTCTGGGATCAAGGATTATGGTCATTGGTGACAGGCTCTTCTGTGACAGAGTATAAATGCTGTAGGGGTAGAAAGACACACACACACACATTTATATAATATAACATCAAATTACCTAACTTCTATTAAAAATCATTTGTCAAGATGAAGAAGAATTAAGAATCCACTCTCGCAGAATATAGTAGCACACTGTGTAATCCAAACTACTCAGGAGGTTGAGGCAGGAGGATTACACATTTGAGGACAGACTAAACCATTTAGTGAGATCTTGTCTCAAAATAAAATAATAAAAAGGACTGAGGATAAATTGTGTTGTTCCCTGAGTTCTGTTCCCCACACAGTAAACAACAGAGGAAGAAGGAGAAGGGGAAGAGGAAAAGGAGAGCAAAAGGGATAGAGACAGCAAGAAAACTCAAATGTATCAAGGATCTCTTTTTAGGATTGATCACTCTCAATCCATACTTTTTCTGAAAAGCTATAATCTTTTATCGCTTTCACTTAAAGAGTCTGAGATTTTTTTTAGTTTTCTTAATGGTTATAGCAGTTTCTTGGCATTTCACAGTATTATTATTACTATGCACTCTCAGAACTACATAAGTCAATGCTAAGAGACTTTAATTTTATTAAAAGTAATCTAACACTTTTAATGCTATTTCAATAGAAACAAAGAAACAAAAGTTAATAATGTAGCAAGTGAAACTTGAATGAATTTAAAAATGTAAACATTGTACTCATGTTAACGTTTCCCATGGTCTTTTTTCTTGGGATGGAACTTTATTGACTACTGATTTTTCTTCTGTGGGTATATTTCTTGATGCTCCAGTTTGGACCTCCTGTTTTTACTCCCTAGAGCGCTTTTACTATACCATTCTGAACAAGGTCCTTATCTGAACAGCCCAAGCAGTAAACTAACATGAGCCAGGCCAATCGGATTCTCCCATTCTCTCTCATGATATTTATATTTAAAATAAACTAACCCACCAGCAGGATTTTGCCAGAGCTGAGTCTTTTGAAATAACAATTACTGAGGCAAGGTCTTCAGGCACTCACACTAGGATACAGAATAATAAACTTCCTCATTCTCATTACCTTTCTCCCTTTTTGGTTCTAGAGGATAGCCTAATATATTTAAAGCTTCACTTTCTGATTTAAGCTAGTGGGAATCCTTTATGCTGTTTACTTTTGCAACAATTGTATTAATATTGTAATTAATTTGTAATTAGAATGCCATTGCAAATTTGGGTGGTTTTTCATTTGATATTCTTGAGCTGCTTTTGATATGCTTAACGCGGTCCTTTGATCAATAATGTGGTTACTGTTCAATCACCATCCTGAGTTGCACCTGGCTTGTGTCAGGAAAAAAAGGTGCAGGGTAGGGGGAGGGAGTTGACATGAGCATCATTACGGCTCCTTGGACTCCAGCCTTCCGTGATGACAATGTCTGCGATGATACATTTACATTCGTGGAAAAACGTAAAAGACCTCTGAGGTTAAAAACAGGTTCAAGACAACAAGATCAAGTAAAATGAAGGTTGATTCAAAACTTAATGAACTTGTGGATCTGTGTGGTCTAACATGTTTGTCGTTACTACCCGTGGCTATTGATTGCTTGAAATATGCTTAGTATAAAACAATGAATTGAATGATGTTTTTGTTATAAAATAAATACCAGATGTCAAAGGTGCAATGAAAAATAAAAACCAATAATTTTAATGTTGCTTTCACATGGGAACAATAATATTTTGGATATATTAGGTTATATAAAATGTTATTAAAATTGACATACCTTTTTTTTCTTCTTAAAATGAGGCTATTAGATTTTTAGATTGTTTGAGGCTTGCATAATCTTTCTATTGGACATCACCACCTCTAGGGTCTAATCCCATTCTTTAAAGGGGAAGAGAATGGCTTTTATTGAAAGTTAAAAGCCTTCCCTTACACAGCTATTAAATGATTATAAATGTAAAGTGCTGCAAAATATTGCCAAGCTGAACCTGAATTTTTTTAAAGAGAAAAAACATAAAAATAACAATTAAACATAGTTTCAAAACAGGTTAGTAAGATGGTTACAATAATTAATATATTGGATATTGTTGTCTTCCTAGTGGTTGAAGTTAGGAGTCTACTAAGCCTCCCCTCACACTGACATAGCCAGTGTTTCAAGCCTTTAATCCCCTGGTGCATATTAGATTTTATTTCTGGACCTAAAATCTTTCCTGCTTAAAGGAATAGAAGTTAATGACATATTCCATTAAGCAACTAGACTACATAGTTCCATGGATTCTTCATCAGGCTGTCCCAAGATACAATAAATCACCTTAATTTTTTAAGTTATTTTTAGCTCAAGTAATATTGCTACAAGGTCTTGGAAAAAATCAGTGACCAAAAATCTTAGAATGAACATAAGATGTCATCTCATTTTATACAGATTGTAATGTACAATATCACAGACCAAATTATATTCCCTTCACATATGCAGAAAAATTCTTGAGAAACTTGTAAGTGGTTTGGAGCATATCATTGGGAATTATATCTACTCCTTTCTAAAATGACTATTTTATTCTTCATTTCTATACCTCACTTCAGTTTTTTCATTATGTCACCTATTTGTTACCTTTCTACCTGGTGTTACTTGTTTATTGCTAATCTCCTGGTTTAAAGTATAAAATTACCAAGGCTGGGGTTCTCATTTTATTCCCTTTTTTTTCCTCCCCAAGAACAGTATCTGATGTATAGTTATTCTTCAAGAAATACATGTTGATTAGTCAATGAACAAAAACTGCTTTTAGTGACATCTTGGTTTTTTATTCCAAACTCATTTCTCCACTACCTTAACATGCTGGTCTCAACACTCAACCCCACCATATTTCTAAGCAAAGTTGCCACTTAAAAGGCTGAATTAAATGTGTATCTTCTACTGTGTTCAGAGTGTGCTCTGTCTGGTAGTATGAAAAGAAACCTCTCATCCAGGGATTTCTCAAAATGAAAGGAGTATTTCAATAGCAAGATGATTTCAAATCAGCTAAATATTTTAATCACAAAATGTTTAATTATTTAAGATTTTTTTCCTTGTCCCTACTTCTTCTCTTGGTCTTGCTTTCAGCCAACTCAGAAAAGGATTGTTTCATAATTTTGGAGTTTATCTTCATTTCTTTGGCTTTTTCTTTATTAAGTATCTGGAAAAATCTACAGTTATTGCTTCACCCATTTTCTAAATCATCAGCTACTATAGCACTCATGAAAGTGCTATTCCCCATGCTACAAGGGCTGGCAAGTGCTAAAGTGGTGTGTGTGAGAGTTCTTCACTATCTTGCAGTTAGCTCTCAACTAAAGAGGACACAATTTAGCTTCCTATCACTGCAATTTTATGGCTTTTAACCAGTCAGATCATGTCAGAAATGTGGAGTGAAACTAAAAACTGCTCTAAGTCCTCTCTTTCTCTATTCCTTTCTTCTCTCATCTCAAGACATCAGCTCTTATCCCCTTATCCAAGCAGCCTTCAAAACAACACTCTCAAATTACAATTATTTGTTTTCCAAGGTTTCTTTGAACAGGTAGATTTCCTTCTATCCATGCTAGATGGTAGTAAGTACAAAAGGGGCAAATATTAATATTTTTGTTTAATCCTACCTACAAATTATTATAAAACAGAATTGATAAATCAAGCTTATCAATTTATCAGAATTGATAAATCAAGTGCATTGACTTGTATTTCTCTAGCACCCTGGACTTTTCAAAGCTATCTTGGTTTTTACTATAAGTAACATGCATACTCTGGGGCTAAAAAATGCATAAGATAGATGGTTATTGAGAGATGCTGACAGCATAAAGTTGAGCGAGAATTAATAATGAGTGTCCTGAGCACAGCTGGAAGAGCCTGAGCTAAGGCAGTGATGAAGTAAATAAGCAGGATGAAAGCGTGCGCTGGATTGGGGATGGAAAGGAGAGGGTGCTGCTGAACACAATCTCAGCATTTCTAGCTGGGCGGGATGAATGAGTGGTGAGGAACAGAAGAGCAGGTACTCTGTTCCTTCCCAGGCACCACACACATCCGGGATCTCCACATGCTACTGGTTTCAAAATCTAAATCTCTGTGACATTTTTGTTTTAAGTTTTAGACACATGAAGCTGTGAATCAGGCAGCTCCACCGAGATGTTCCACAGGCATCACAAACACCTCTAAAAACTATCCTCTTCTCTCAAGGCCGCTCCTCCGCCCCATACTCTCATCTTTAGTAAGTTCTTGATCACTGTGTAAGAAACTAAAAATTAATTTTCTCATCACTCATTTCCCCACTGAAAATTCACTACACAATTGTGTTGACTTTATAAACTCTCTCTGTTAAATATATCAATTTCTCTCTCTGCTTCTGCTGTCTTAGTTTATGCAAACCATGGTCTTACTCCAGGATTATGCAACAACCTAATTTCCCTTCCTTTCAGCTTTGCCCTATTTAATTTTCACTTGCTTTCCAATCTTCTTCAAATTTCAGGATTAATTCTTGTTCCTAAATTGTTGTTCCTCAAACTCAGTCTTTTCGTATAAACCTTTTACATGGCTCTTCATCTGGATAATAGGATAAATTTGATATCTTTAACAGCCATCAGGTTTCTGTAAGAGATGACTTTGTTTACCTTTTAAGCCTTGTTTCTCAGTACTGTTGTCTCATCCAAGGACCACCGCTCTTACACCATCCTGACCCTCCACGTGACAAACATACTACATTACCTCTAATAACAAATGCTCTTCAAGGATCAAGTAAGATAAAGACCTAAAAGTGTTTAAAAGTTAACAGAATTTTATCAAGAGTAATTTTAAATGAGAAATAAAGTTTTCACAGTAGAGTCGCTTCAGGTGTTAGGTATCAGACATAGTGATGAAGCGGTAACCAAACGAATAACAATTTATTGAACTCATGA
The DNA here is from genome assembly GCA_004027455.1 of Hydrochoerus hydrochaeris. Lineage (NCBI taxonomy): Eukaryota > Metazoa > Chordata > Mammalia > Rodentia > Hydrochaeridae > Hydrochoerus > Hydrochoerus hydrochaeris. The sequence goes on from PVLA01002136.1 coordinate 212,364, forward strand.
AATGTTAATAAACTGACAAGGTACTAAATATCAAACACAGGAAAGGTAGATGGATGTGTGGCACTGAAACAATCCTTGAAATTTAGGTGAGAATTAGCTAGAAGACAGTTATCAAGAATGTCCCAATCTGATTCTGGCCTTGTAGTGCTGGGGACACTAAGAGCTGGAAGAAAGACTGCTGTTGGCAAGGAAGAGAAGATGATCTTTAATAAATGGGAGGAAAGGCAAGAAGAGAGGAAAGAACTAAGACCGCAGAGGATCACGTTTGCTATTATCAAATGCTTAGGTCATATTTTTTGGGAAACAAAAAATGCCAGTGAAAAGTTGAAGGATAAATAAAATAGAATCTAATTTCACTCTGATAGATTGATCTGGTCACAGGCTAGAGGAAAGTTTTGAAGAGAAAAAACTAACTGCAGAGAAGAAGCTGGAAACAAAGGAAAACAGAAAAATAGGGATAAGAAAAAGCTGGGCTGCGGATTTAGCTCAGTGGCATAAACGCCCGCCTAGTTAGTACAAGGTTAGTGCCTGCTTAGTGCAATGTGTTTGATCCCTGGTACAGAAAAAACGGGGGGGGGGGAGTACAATCAAGATTTTTATTGACTGTATCCAACTAGCAGATTAGCTACACAAGACAACATAGTACGCTGCATAGACTTGTGAGTTCAGTAAGTTGTTATTTTTTTTATTACCACTTCCTCATTATTTCTAATATCTAGTTTCTGAAACCACTGTAGTTTGTGTTTTGGTTCCATTCCTTATGTACAGTCCAGGTGGCAGAAAATGAGAGATAAACACAATGTAACTAGTTTCTAGAAAAATCTTGAAACAAGATACAAATCCTTTACTTGGCCCTGGTCTGTTCTGAACTGGTCATTTTGAAATTTTTATTTTTGGAATTTTACTTCCAGTGGCTTCCATGACCAATTCAAATGTAAACCTTGGACCAAGGCATAGGAATAAATTTATATAAATTTTGTTTGTGTGTAAGAGAGAGACACAAAAGAAATACAGGTGATGTATGTGAATGAATTAGTGTGTGTGTGTGTGTGTATTTGTATTTCAAAGATTTGTATAGTGAGAGAGTCTAGAAGCAATGACACACACCTACTATCCAGATTTTGGTTTCTAAATATCATTCTTCATAAAAGGAACCAGGCCTCCATAGAAAAGTAGTTGGCTCCAGGAATGAAGTAGGGAAAACACAAAGTGAGCCTGAAATATCTTATGACTTCAGGAGTAAGAAAGCCTCAGAAAGGCACAGTGGAAAAGACATATCAAAAGTCACAGAAGCCAACCTGAAAGAGCTCCTAAGGACCAAATTTGGACTAATGTGAGCAATAAAATACATAGCAATATACTGAATTATACGACATAGAATAAAATTAATATCCATGGATCCATATTGATAAATATAAATAACAGAATAAATCAGCCAGGGAAAAGACCACATCTTCCATACAGAATTCTGGTTAACATATGTAAATGGAATGAGGGGGATACAAAATAACCACAAGTAATAAGCATTTTCAACAAGCCCTACCAGTGAATTTTAAAACTAATGAATGGAAGTTTACAGAGAAATAGTTGATTTGCAGAGTTTCAAGGTCTTTTTCACCAAAGGTATCTGTTAATTAATTATAAAGAGAAATCAATAGTTTTGTGGTAGAGATACCTGGGAGATGCCACCCTAACTAAGTAATTAGGTCGGCATCATCAGCAATAAAGCATAATAGTGTAAGCATTCTTTGATATGATTCACTGGGAGGGCACAATGTAACTTCTGTGTTATTCTTGCTAAAAGTAAATAACACTGATTTAATCATGAGACAACATCAAAAATTCACAAAATAAGGAATATTTTATAAAATAACTGACCAGTACTCATCACTATGTCAAACCAAGGAAAGACTAGGAATGTATCAACAATTGGAGGAAATTGTGGAGGCCTCACAGTTAGGCACAATGTGGGACACTGGGTTGGATGATGGTACACAAAAGACTATTAATGAGTAAAGCTAGTGAGAAAACTAAAATCTTTAATTTATTTCATCATAATGCAGTAGTGTTAACTTCCTGGGGTTGATAGATGTACTACTTAAGGATATAACAAGATAACACATTTAATCTTGTTATTTAAGATGTTGACCTTAGGAAAAGGTAGATGTAGGGTACACACGAACTTCTTGATCCATTTTTGAAACTTTTCTGCTAATATAAAATTATTTCAAAATTAAAAGCTTTAAAAGCTTACAGCTGAGGACAGAGATGTTATTTCGTGATAGAAAAAGTGCCTAATAATTCATGGTCCTACATTCCATCCCTGTACCACAAAAATGAAAAAAATTAAAAAGTGATATCAAAAATACTTTTTCAATTTATAGACAACACTGAACTGTATTTCATAAACATAAAAATCATAAAATTGTAAAAATATTCATCAATAAGTTAAAGTGCTTCTTTTCTCCATCTTATCCTGTACCATTCACCTAAATAAGAGAGCCCAAGGGTCTGAACATAGTTTAAAACAAGCTTTGTAGAACCATTGAACTTCTGAGAAAGCACAACAGAGCTTCATAAGGGAAATAGGAATTCTTTGAGATGATGCTTTTTTAATAAATATGATTCTGGACTCAAAAGAATAATAGACATTTTTAAATTACTGAAAAAGTCAAATTACCCAGGACTAGAACATCTAAAGACTGACATTCAAGACCAGCTCTTTTCCCTTTTACCCAAATAAATTGAACCAGTTTGAGGTCTTTCATCTTTTATTGGTTAACTAGTCACATTGCAAAGACTTGCTCCATAGAATTATTATAAAAATTTCCCGATACAGTCACTGCTACGAACTGCAACTATAACCATCCTCCATTTGGATGGTATTAGGAGGCGAGATATTAGGAAGATAATTAGGTTTAGATGAGAATGCAAGATTGGGGCCCAGGATGGTGTGTGTCCTCATGAGATGACAACGATACAGGAAGAAGAAATTACAACCAAGCCAAGCCAAGATCAGCAGCTTCCTCAAGAAGCTGACTATGCTGACATTGTGATCTCAGAAATCCAGCCAGCCTGAACTAAAACAATGGTGGCAAAAATCGCATTTGTTCTTGCCAATGAGATACGAGTATCCAAATAATAAAGGTAATGTGTTCTTTGAAATACAATTGTTTTTCATGTTTTTCTGCTGCTGTCTTAAAAGAACATTTGAGAGAGCAGAAGTGCTGATGGTTCTTTTGATTGCAGAGAACAGTTTCTCTCTCTCTCTCCTCTTTCCTTCTGTCAGTTAATGAAAATAACCACTGAGAGCTAGAAGCCTCCTACCACAATGTATGTACATTACGATAGACTGTTAAAACTGAGTTGAAATGTTGTTAATGAATGTCTGAAGATAACTCTAAGGTGGTTATTAATTACAGTCTCTGGCACTATCCCGTGCTCTGCATTTATCATCACTGCACACCAGAAATAGCAAGATGATGCTGAGAGATCAACTTCATTACCCATGCAATGAAACAACAAATCCCAAGAATTCTCTGCTAGAATCTCTAATCAAGGAAATTTTCTATAATTCCTTCTCCAAAATTACTATCAACAGTTGACAATCAACCAAATAATAGTGATAACTTACTGAATACTATACTCTTGACTTTCTTGTCTTAAAAAGTGAGCCACTGCTGTATTTTCACCCCCAAAAATCAAGACATTTTTCTTCCTAGATATATAAATAATATAATGCATTTTGTTGTACTTCCCCCAAAACAGTGTGCTGGTTTTATTCCTCCCTCTCTGGTCACCCTTACTATTCTTTGTGAATTCTTTCTCATCAGTTCATCTCTTAAAAGTTATTCTCCCAAGAATTTTAGATTCTCCTCACTCCAGCCCCTACTTAGAGCCTCTAATGGGAAGTCCTGTCTAGCAGCTGTCTTTTCCTATTGTGTACATCGTCTTCCCTTGAATTATTAAAACAGCTTCTAACTCCTCTCTCTACTTAACAGCTTCTTTGCAATCTGTTTTCTGGATGGCAGCCCAAAGTAATCTTTCTAAAATACAGATCTCATCATGTCATACTCCTGCTGAAGCCTTTTAAGAGTGTCCCACTGCCCTAAGGATGAAGCAGTAATGCTTAGTTTGTCACCTGGACGATCTGATCCATTTAGCTCTCCCACCGATACTTTAACCATTGCGTCTGCTGCCCATACATTTCATAATATCGCATAATTTTTCTGTCTTATCTTATTCATCTCACATTTGAACTTTCAACTGTATCATCGTGTCTAATACTATCTTATTAGACATTAGGTGTTCAATAAGTAATTTTAAAATGAATGAGTGACTGATGAGTGAAATGAGTAGCTTTTGCAAAGTAAGCATGATAAAAATTAAAACTAAAACACACAATATATCAATAACTGAACACTGCAATTTTACTACAAAATAAAGGAAAGTAAAATCACCATCCTACTCTCATAGTTTTAAATATATTTGAAGAAATTTTTATAAAACTTTATTATTATCTACAAAGAACAATATACAATTTTATTTCCTACAAAAGAAATTTAAATGGTTTCAGAATAACTTAACCTGCCTTGGCAACCAAAATATATAGTGTGTAGCATGATCATTTATATAACTACATACTGACACAAACCCTCTGTTTCAGCTTTATAGAGGAAAAGTCTTTTACTTACTTCCGAAGAAATTTAAAGAAGTCATTGGCTCAAAAGAAGAAAAACAGCCTCTTGATGGAATACCACATAGTGACTCCTCTATTATTCAGCATTTCCATAGAAATATGAGCAGACCCTGTCGGCATTTCATGAACCTGTGCAGAAGTATGAGAGCTTTCATTTGTTTCCCAGGGAAGTTTCTTATGACAAAAGTCTATTGCCTAAATCAGTGAAATGCCAATTACAGTTAACTGCCCTCTATTTTCCTCTTCAGAGATAGCAGGCATCCACATTCTTAGCCTGAGGCACTTTCATTTTAACTCCCTGTAAAGCAATGACTTTCAAAAATTTACCTTTTAAACTGTAAGTGGAGTAAGAAAATGTAAGAAAAAATGTGCAATTTGACATCTAACTGCAGTCCTAGTAGGAATGTGGAGTGGGAATTTTCATTTTTTCTATAACTACCTCACTATTTATCTATCAATAAGTATTCATACCTATCATTGAAGATATAAGCCATATTTCATAATTTCTTAATTATTATTTTAATTTTAAATAGATGAAGAATAACTCTTATTCTACTTGTGTGAGTTGTTTATTTATTTACTTATTTATTTATTTGAGACCAGGTCTCACTATGTAGATCAGACTGACCTTGAACTCACTATGTAGCATAAACTGGCCTCAAACTCACAGTAATCCTTCCCGCCTCAGTCTCCTGAGTGCTGAGGTTACAGGCCTAGGCCACCACACCCAGCACCATGTGTGAATTATTCTAATCCAAAAGTTATGATGCTGAATAAATAGAGCACAGTGCAGAGACAAGAAAGAGTTCAATTTTCAAGTAATAAGACAACTGTGTGACTAGTACCCTTCAGAAATAGCATTATCCTCTCTGTACTCTGAGCTATAGAGAATAGTTCTATTTCAAACTGATTTGCTAAAAATGTATTCTTTGTTATTTTTTTAAGTTTTATTTGTGTGTATATTTATTTTGAGACAAAAATTTTGCTATGCAGTTCAGGCTGAACTTGAACTCACTTGGTAGCCCAGTCTGGCCTTGAACTGGAAGCAATCCCCTTGCCTCAACCTTCTCAGTGTTGGCATTACAGACTTGTGCCACCACACCCAGCTAAAAAGTATTCTAACAATTTCTGTAGTTAACCACCTGCTTTGTTTCAAATTCTTTTCCTAGGCAAACTTCTGATATAATATGAAAAATAATCAGGCACTTTTTCATGCTGTAGTTTAAAATTCAAACCAGTTCCAATACTGTATTTGCAGTTTACCTGGTTGGTGAAATATAATTGCTTTTGATGGAAAATGTTTCCAAAGAAATAAAGCGCACATGGTTTATCATCACAGCTGCACTAGTCAGATCATGTATTTATCATGTTGTGTTTTTTGTAGGTCATTTAAAAAGGAAATTGATCAAAGTATAAATCTCAATAGAGTAATAAAAGTTATGTAATGTGAGGAACTCTTCTTTAATGTAAGCTCTGTAAGGGTAGGGTTTGAGTTTTTGATCAGGTGACCTTTAGTATCCTTTCAAACCTGACTATATAAAATACAAAGAATAAATTTAGTTTTGCTGTTGATTACTAAACTTGCTATCCTATTTTTGTAAAGCTTTCAATGGTTGTGTAGTTTTTATCTACCATTTACAGAAATATGTACATTCATGAGAGAACCCTAGTAATACATACATTAATCAAAATATTTAAACTTTTTATAGAAGTAGTAGCAGCGCCTGCTCATTAATTACATATTAATTTAATGGGTGATAAAATTTTCTTTACATTAAAAAAATAAGTACTGTTCCATTCTTTGGTTGGAGAAGGCATAATATCAAGACTTGAACTTATAAAGTAAGATAATTTGGAAAGTTTACAAAAATTTTTTAAACTCTATGCATATCATATGTATAGCATCTGACATATTTTATAAAACTCTGATATCCTTCATTTATGAAATACCAATAAATATAAAAGGAACAATACAATAGAAAATTGGGCACATATAAATTGGCAAATTACTGATGGTATGTCAAAGGCCAGTGAACACTGTGAACGATAGTTTTTAATAGTAAAATGCAAACTGAAATAAAAGAAGTCTCAAGTTTGATTCTTTTAGCCATCACAATAGCAAAATCACACAAACAAGGTATTGGGTTTGGTGAGTGAAACAGAACCGAGGAAAGTTATGAGGAATTTATTATAAGAATTGGACCTGGTGTGATGCACAAGCTGTTAAATAACCTGAGTGAGTCACCGCTGAATTTGTTACTGGCCCTGTAGTCAGCAGGGCTGGCAGTCAGAAGGGAAGGTGGATGTCATAAGAAAAAACTGGAGCCTTGAAAGCAAGAAGGAACCCCTGACCTCTCCTGAGAACCAGAATCTTGGGTCTCTCATTGATTCCAACCCTCCAGCTCCAACGGTGAGTTGCCTAAAAGAAGCATTTGACACATTTCCATTTCCCCACAGTCATATGGGCTCCCAGCCAGGAGGTAGGAAAGCAGGAGCTGGAGACACTGCCAGGCAGGCTGCTGCCCTGCTCCAGAAAGGGAGCAGGCAGAGCCCTGACAACACACGTGAGCTGCCGCAGCATCTGACCCAAGCAAGGTGCTGATTCTCTCTCCCCTTTCAGCGAGTACGCAGACCTCAGCCCTGATCCACATGACCCAGGGAAGGGTGTTCTGAGAAGCTACCCAGCCACCACAAGTACCGAGCGTAATGGCAAAGAGCAAGGATTAAATGATAGGCATAGGTCTCAATCTTGACAGCAATCCTTTGACATTGTGCTAAAATTCTCCTTGCAGTTTCAGATATAGAAAGTCAGATGGGGCCGGGGATTTAGCTCAGTGGCATAAGCACCTGCCTGGCAAGTGTGGGGTCATGAGTTCAATCCCTGTACAAAATAAAAAGTCAGATAGAAAGATGGAACACTATCTGAGCAGACTGTCTGACTTCAGGGATTTGACCACTGTTGTTATTTGATAAGGATGTGAACTAAAAAGTTTCACATTGCAGAAGAGACAGAGTCACATTCTCATTTAAATTGGCCGAAAGCACTATTTACTTTGTGTAAGGTCACAACAGGGAGAGTATACCTGGGAATAACCTTAGGTTTTTCTGAATATTTAAAACAACAATTTTAAAACCATACATAATTTGTGTCATAATGGATCAAAGTTAACAAAATCTTTAACAAATAAAGAAAGTTCATTTCCTAAAAAAAAAAAAAATTATATTCTAAAGGTTTTAGAACAGCTCCAAAATATTTTACAAGGTTGGAGATGTCTATTCTTTGCGATTGGCAAGCTATATTCTTAGTTGGTTAAATCAAATTTAGTACTTAAGCACTGAGAATCTCAGGATGTGTTATCCAGGATAGCTCTGCTCTGCAAGCACACCAAGAGTGAGACAGATCCTCATCTATTTAAATTTAATAGTTCTTTGCCCTACGTGCCTAATTCTGTAGCAACATGCTCATGTCACTGGGTTCCTGTGTCCTAAGAGACATTTAGAAATTAAGTGTTTTTCTTTGTTATACTGACTGCAAAGCATCTTCTAGACAGGCACTAGGATGATAAATCATTGAAGGGCATACACTAGCCCTACCTAAAATGCCAACAGCATCCCAGTAAAAAAACATCCAACCAATTCCTACTTATCTAAGCAAGGAGGACAATTTCAACAGCATGCTTCAGTCTACAAAACTTCAATATGAAATCTATTGTAATTTATAATTTTTAACCCAATCTGTGAAATCAGTTCTACTTCTACAACATATTACTAACCAACATTTTATATATCCTATCTGAACAAAATCCAAAATGGACATATATACTTTTTGATAAATCAATTTCATATGCAGAAACATATTCTAAGGAAAAATAGACAAGCATGTTGCAAAAATGAAGCTGCAGGAATTATTGTGTCACTGTTTGTGAAAACAAGAAGTTAGACACCTTTATACCCATTAACAAATTATTAATTAGATAAATTGTGACATATTCATGCAATGGGACACAAAGCAGCCATTCTAAAGGGATAGATGGTTTTATACATGCTGACATAGTACAGTAGCCAAGATTATTGTGCTTTAAAAATTTATTGAAAATACTATCCACTTACATAATTTGATAACTAAAAGTGTAGCTTAGACTTGTGCTACCATATTATAATAGAAAATAAAAATTTTGTAGGTAGTACCTCCAAATTGTAAATACTACATTGTGATTTATTAAATGTTATAGTATGGGTGTTCTTTACTTTGAATAAAATGTAATTGATTTTTAAAATATTCTTAAGCTGAACCGAATTGCATTTATATAGTAATATATGTAACACTTAAAACACTTAAATGTAACACTTAAAAGACCAACAGTGATTTAATTAATACATTCCCTTTAATAAATAAGCCCTGAAAATAGATGAAAAATGGCCTGCTTTCCCTGTTTTCATGATTAAGTGTGTTGATGCATGTACTGATGCTGACACTTTACTACCTTTTTAATGTCAGCCAGTAGCAATTTCTGAGGGGGTAAGGAGATGCGGGGGATTGAATTAAAGGACCTCACACATGCTAATCACATGATAAATAACTGAGCTGCACTCCCCAGCCCTATGCTGGCCACAATTTTAACAAGGCACATGAAAATGCAAATAGGGTAAGTAGACTGAAATTGTGACCCGTCGGCTCTTCAGTACAGATGCACCTAAATTTAGATAATATCTGTATGTCTTTTCCCTCAAGCAGCTTTCAATCATCTCTTTTCACAAAGAGATGCAAAGTATATGTTCATTGTTTTCCTGTCTTGCAAATCATTCTTACATTTTGTTATCTCTTCCATTCTCTCATATATTGGATTTCACTAAATATAAAATTCTTCTAATTATAAGTACCACTATTCCATACAGCCAGTTATACCAACATGATTTATTATTAACAATTCTTTCAAACTTATATAGGCATAAATTTTACGTATAAAGAGAGAGAGAAAGAGAGACAGAGACAGAGAGAGAGAGACAAAGACAGAAATACAGAAGGAGAGAGAGGTCACCCCTGTATTTTTTTAAATGAGATAAAAGGACCAAAGCACTTTTTCATTTTTAACTTTTCAGGTCAGTGCAGTAGATGAAACTGTTCCCACACAATGTGTCTGTGCCAAAAAAGCCATGAATGATTCAGCATTCTGTAAAAGACAGTCTCCTTCTGTCTCAAGAAACTTTTTCCAAATGACTGGCACTCATTTTCTACATTTTGATGCTGACTTCCATGAGATTACAAGAAGATGCTAATGAAAACTTTCAGAAAATAACCAAAATGCATATTTCTTTTTTAAGTGGTCTTGGTGTGGTTGGTTGACTGAATCATTAATAGGCTGTAGTTGTTCTGTCAAGGCAGCAGGAACTAACCTTGGGTCTGCCTAGGCAGTGGTAACAATCACATCACAAAATGCCGTCAATTGTAGTATTACACATTAATATTAAATTGACACCCTACATTTTAAGACACATTTCTATTAAATGACAAGATGCAAAGAAATTATCTTTTTATAAATAGGAAACTAGGGGATTTCAATTTCTTCTTGCCCACAAAGCAATATTGCCAGTAAGTGATCAAAACATAGGCCAATCCTAGGTCTCATAAAATACCATGTTTCAGATTCCACTTCTGGTACTCAAATCTCAAAATCAAATCTTTAAATCTCAAAAATTCTTACTGAATGTATTTGTAAAAGTTATTCTTCAGCATTGCCCTCACTCTACCCATGCTTTGATCTCTATTTTTCTACTAAAATGTTATAGCTGTTCAAAAGATATTTTTATTTCATTTTTACTACTTCAAATATTTCTGCTGTCTGGGGAAAAAATTACACAATTAAATATAAAAGTTTCTCGTTTAACTGGAATCAGTACATGATTCCTGGTGTTGAGTTTTCTGTTAGGTTGCTGTTTAGGATCTTCATTGAGATGCCTGGAGTTTCCAATGCATACCATACATAGAACTATGAAAGCCCACATGCTTTTATATTTTTAAGTCTAAATTTTGTAGTCCTATAATTCTTTGCTAATTTAGACTATTCTATAAAATTTTCATCTCTTACACTATATAAGATTTATGGGAATAACCACTATTGCTGTTTGGGCATGTTTATTTTTGCTCTAATGTTTTAACTTTTTTTTTTTGTACTGGGGAGCAAACTCATAACCTTGTGCTTGCCAGGCAGGTGCTTGTGCCCCTGAGCTAAACTCTGAGCCCTTTTGCCCTAATCGTGATGAACAAAATGTATAGGTGGCTTATGCATAATTTGTAACTTTCAAAAAAGAATTATAAGTACCATATTATTTCTATGCATGTCTAATTTAGAATATCATAGATCATGATTATGATAATATTTAATTGCTTGACTTAATTTACTATTAGTTTTTCTCTCAGATACATAACTGTAATTTTTTAACCATTAATGAATGTTCCCTTCCAACTGGAGTTGCTTGACAAGTTTGTAACCACAGATATTCAGTTAAAAAAAGTTATCATGGATTTTGTTCACACTGACAAAGAATATTACACAGAAAAAATGAAGATATTTATCCACAGATTTAGCCAGATCTGCCTTATGTAACAGAGAGCTTTTCTAGCCTATTAATTTAGTCTTGCTCAAATGACCATTTCTGTATTGACTTATCAGCTACCTTTTGTTATTCAGTTAATCTTAAATTATCTATCTGATGCTTAGCTATTCATCTATACGTTACTTTAATCAATCAGAATGCAAAATTTTGTTGTTGGCATTATGTATGCAGTTTTTGTTATTCTTTTCATAATGAAATATCAAGAATTTAAAAGTTGTGTCTGCTGCTAAATCTGAGAGTGATATTTTGACAGAAGCCCTAGTGTATTATAATTTATAAATGGTTGTGCCTCTTTAGACAAACTACACGTGTTTGACATGCTTGTCTTGACATTTATGTTTTAACAGTTGGGACTTCCTGTTTAGTAGTAAAGTACCAAGTCCCTAAGTTGCATTTTGAGTGGTTCTGCTCCTCTGGATAAAATAAAACACATAGAGAATAAAGAAAAAGAACACATTTCAGTCATTCAGCAAGCACACCACGGATTCTTTATGCGGTCAGCTGCATGGGTGTCCTTGACACACTGAGAGTGCCTCTCTTTGCCTTCTGAGACTGTACACACTTACGAATGGCTATGTATGCAATTAGAAAAACACACTTTTCTAGCTGAGGCATAGGAGTGGAACTAGAATAATGTGATTTCATATTGTTCTACTCTAACTGGAAGGAAAGGTCCTTTATCTCAATAATAGGTTATTGTTTTCTGTTTTCTTTTATCCAGTATCTAACCTGTCAATGTATATAACTTTCTTATAGTTATCTTTTGTTTTTGAAGTATATATGACAAAATTTCTACTCCAGTCAACCACATATCTTTATTTCTAAGCTTGGATAATGAAGATTACTGTTTAAAAAGCTTTTAAACCTGCAGTTTGGCAACATTATAAGTTGTGATCTTTTAGCTTTCACCATGGCACAGACATGTTAAATAAATATCAATTTGTCTTCTTTGTTATTTCCTCTACATCACTGCTATAGTACAGTCTACCCAGTGTTCAGCCTCCACTAATCCACAATTTCTTGCTTTCATCCAATCGGTCACGAACTTCATACTATATAGCTCAATAAATTTCAGTTCTTGGCTTTTAAATTGATGAAATCATTTCCTTACAATATTTCTCCTATTTCTTCAGGGAATTATTTACAACTTAATTTTCAGATTTCTTTTCCTTTACCCAGTTCTCAGATATTGGCATTCTTCTCAGCACTCCTTTTCTTCTTCTACTAACTTTTCCTTGGCCATTCCACCCCTACTTAAAGTTTCAATCACAACACAAATCTGTCTCCAAATCTTCATATTTACAATGACAGCTATATATCCAAAACCTACCCTGTCCCAATTCTCCTCTGACTACAAATTTCTTGTTCCAAACTACCTGCAACATATTCACTAAATATATGGCTGATATCACAAAGTCAGGATGTTTAATCTGAACTCCTCTCTGATCTTTGACATCTATACCAGAGTGACATCCAAAGAGAGAAACTGTATCACATCATCCCACTATTTAATAACTTGATGTTTTTATGTCTTCCCTGGAACCTCAGGGGAAGAAAACATAATATCATACATGTTCTTTCAGAAGTGGAGTCTTGTCTTCTATGCAGCTTTATTACTCCATCTGTCAACATCACCTCTGTCTCTGTTCCTCTTTATTCTGTGCCTATGCACACGCCTTTCCCTCTACCTCCTAGGCTGTCTTCTTTCCAGAACGTTCATAGTCATCTTTCATGGCATAGGTCAGGTAACTCAGATCTGACGCTGAGGAGACTGTTTACTGGCTTTCCCTGCTGTCACAGTGTGGGCTCACGTGCAGGAAATGAGTTGCTACGTGTTATCATAATTATCTTTTCCCCTTCACATTCAGTTCCTAAGCAGAAAGAAATTTATTTCATTTCTGGACTTCCTCTACCTCTGCAGCATAATAAGAGCTCAGTCTTTTTGAGTACATGTCCAGTCATAACTGTTTTTTAAGCTATACATATTTATTCAATGCTTTTCTTCACTGAAAAAATATGACTGAGGAAAATTTGACTTCTGTTACCAATTCAAATGAATGTGTAAGTTGAATAATAAGAAGGAGAATAAAAAGGTCAAGGTGCAAACAAAACAAAGAAAAATATCCAATGTTACAATAAACCACAATTAAGAATTTATCCATTTTAAAGAGGATTTTGAATATATTTTGTTAATTTATGCTGGGGGATGGTATTTAATTTTATATATTTTTTAAATTTTATATTTTTAATTTAAAATGTTAGCAATAGAAGGTTTGGTAAACTCAGAGGAAGAACAGGAACAGATGCAACTGTAATGTTTTCTATCCAGCAACTATTCCACAGCCCTCTGGTTTGCTAAGATTAATGTGGATTTTCAAAGATACATTAACAAAATTTGTCTCCAATAGCTTGGCAGTCCAATCTGATAAAGAGGGAGCAGGAAATGCTGCGTATTTGAATTTCAGCAGCATTTGTAATTTACATTGCACTTTCCACACACATCAACAAATAGAAAGGTCAAAAGCTAGTTTACACATCCATCATCTCAGTTGCACTTAAAATAACCACAGGCAATGCCATACAATTTTTTAAAAAATAAACTAGAAATCACTTGCATATTAAAAATAAAAATCACTGTTAAATTACTGCACTTAAGATTGCAAAATCTAAGAGGGCTTTGATAATATAAAAGGCAGGAAACCTAGAAACTCAAGTTGAAAATGCCTTATGAAATAAAACACCTATCAAAAAGAATTTCATTGTTTAGTGTTCTTATAAATCAGTGTGAAATGATTTCAGTGTTTTGAATGTGATTCACATCTAAAAATCAGCATAAAATGTATGATTATGAATATACTTCGGTGGTATATAGCTATTAATATAAATACTTTGATATATAGAATAGTTCAAAGCTATTTCCACAAACAGATCATCACAGCATTAAGCAGTGAATTAATTAATTTCTTCCTTATTAAATGCTACAGATGAATAATAAGAATTACAGTTAAATTATTTCTGGTAGAGTAGGAAATAAAGAGTAATATATTAACTATTTCAATATATTTAAAATGACTGAAGATGTACTAAAGACTCACATTCCTAAAAATATATAATAGAAATGTGTATAAATAGCTGAAATCTGTTGAAACAGAGTAACATATTCTGGAATTGACATTTATTTACTATACAAATAGATTGCTTTACAAATAGAAAACTACTTTCCATTACTATGAAATAAGGGATAAAATATGAAAAATCACTATTAAAAGCCATGAAAATTTCTCTGTAGACTAACTGAAATGTGTATTTTTTAAAAAGTCCATATTGATGAACACAGAAATTCATATCCAAGAGTTAGTCTTACTTAAATTTTTAGTGAAATATGCACATAAGTTCAAAAGAAGAATGCTTACCATGTAATAATGATAAAATTTGAAAGCTAAGTTCCAATAATAGGAGGTTCAAGTATGTTTCTTGACTATTTACTAAATGCAAAGTGTTTGGCATAGTCTTTGGCTTAGATCAAATGAAGCAGCTATTGCTGAATTATAACAGAAATAAAATACATACTTTGAGTGGAAAACTAGGCAACATTTCATTCTTTTATTTATATATAGCTCCAGGCAGATATTTACATGCATTGTTTATGTGTTTGTGCACAATAAAAGTTTGAAGAAAGATATAATAACTTGCTGTTAGTCCATTTTGTTACCTTAAAAAAGTCCTGTGACTTGGAACCTTTATGATAATGTTTATTTAGCTCACAGTTCCAGAGTCCCTAGAGCATGGCACCAGCCATCAGCTTGGTTCCAGTGAGGGCCTCATACCAAATAGCATCACAGTATTGAGAGACCTGTGAGAAGGAGCACCTGTATGAGCAGAAGGAAACCAGAGAAAGCCAAATGGGACCAGGCATGCTGTTTTATAACAACCCTCTCTTACGTCTTAACTCTGTGCTCTACCAGAAGTACCTTGGCCCCTTCTGAGACCAGTTCCCCTCGGGTCCTCCGCTAGGCTCTAAGTTCCACTACCTCCCAACAGCACCACACTAGGCACCTCCTGAACCTTTGGCAGACAAGCTCAAACCACATCTATATCATTTCACCTGCTAACCACAACTTTCTTGAGGATTTTTATTTAGCATATATTTAATGTTTAGTTTTTAACAATCAATATGATTTATTTTTACAAAAAATAATTAGCTTTTGAAAAATTTAATGGACAAGGAATACTATAAGGTTAAATTGAACTAAATCAGTAAGTGGAGTCATATGAAATAAAAGTGAAGAGTATCATAGCATCCTATATAGTTAGTGAGAATATACTTTGCAGAGAGAACAAAGGAAACACCAGTGAGGAAACCCAGCCTGAGAACCAGCACCACAAGCAGACCCCTGCCAGACTGAAACGGCCAGAACCTAGCCTCTCCCCATGAGTCAGTGCCATTCACAGATTAGGGGTAGAGAGACACATCAGTGAACAAACCCAGCATGGGAACCAGCACCACACGCAGATCCCCACCAGACTGGAAGAGTCAGGCCTCAGCCCCTTCCACTGCATGAGCTGGCAAACAAGAAGTACTATCCCACAGCCCCCCACCTATAAGTGACTGGCTTATCAAGAGAAACATAGTCTATGATGATAGCTATGGAGGTGAAATGTAATTGGATACCTGTGCTACTTTGTCATTCCAGGTCTAGGGCCAGTGGTCTGATAACAGGTTCAGAGGATAGTAGTACACAGTGTGACACCTAGGGAGGATCTCCTTCTGAGGGTTGCAGCCATTGGTGATTCCCTATGGTTTTGTTTTAAAAGTCCTGTATCATTTCCATTGTTTTGATGGGTTAGGTTTTATTCTCTTTTGCTTTGTTTGATTTTGTCAAATCTGATGGCAGGAGCAGCTATTTCAGAGATGGCAAGATGTATTATGATAAGAATTTTGGGTTTGATGTTGGCATGCATTCATTATCATGTTTTTATTGTTTCTATTCTTCTCTATTCTGTTGTTTGATTTTTACTATGTCTGAAGTTAACTGCAACTATTTTAAAGACATCAAAAGGCATGATGGCAACTATTGTTGATTTCATAATATTCTTAGTCTTGTATCTCTTACACTGTTTTGTTTTGATTGGTTTTATTCTGTTTTATGCTCTTTAAAATAAATTTAATTTTTTAAAAGAAAGAGAATATACTTTGCTATAGTAGCAGAATAAAATAAATATTTATTCAATACTGATGCAGTGCCTGCCACTATCCTAATGTCTCATAGGCATCAAATCTTCATGATAACCTCCTCAGTAATTATCACTTCTGCTCTTTGCTAATGAGAGCACTGGAGCCCAAAGAGGTTAACTAATTTATCCTTGTTTACAAAGCAGGTGAATGATAAAGGCAAGATTTGAACCCAAGCAACCTAGTTCTAGAGACTATATGTATAATTTCTATGCATCCTGCTTCTTTATAAACAAATATTCAATCAATTTGGTTAAAAAAATAAAACTACACATCTAAAACTCATGCAGGTAAACAACAATGGAGAATCAAAATATCAAAGGGAAAATAAGGCTGATCCATAAAAATGTAAGACAAAGGTTTGAAAATTAAAAGAATATTAGAGTTAAGAAGTTGAAAGAAATCTTTAGAATCTGTGCAAGCATAGAATCTGAGAGTGGCACAGGTCATGTAAAATCACACAACGGATAGGAAAAGATGGAGGATCAGTAAGCAGCAGGATACAGACCCTCCCTGAGAGTGACAACTCAAGATGCCAGAATAAAACTTCCTGGAGTGGTCCAGACAGAGGAAGATGGATCCTCTTGACCCAGGAAGAAACTAAAGGGAAAAGAGCTGGTCAAACACGCAGTCCCAGGGCTCCCACTGGAGCAGCTAAGATTAGTGGTCATGGTGCTCTTGCTACAGCTGTCCAAACTCGTGCCACTGCAACTTGCTGGAGCCTCCCGAACTTGGCCACAGTGACTCACCGGAGCCACACTCACACTGAAGTCGGGGGTTGGTGAGCCCAAGAGAGAACAGAGCCTGCGAGGGACCTGCACTAAACCATGGTGAGGGCTCGGAATAAGACCCTTCAACGGGAAAAGGATGACCAACTGGACGACATGTTGGAATAGGGCAGGACAGGCATGAACAAGGAACAGCAGTGACTTCAGTTGGTTGCTTCCTACCACGAGCACATTGGTGGGATCTGCTTGGTCTGGGTCACGCCCCCGGCCGGGACCCAATAAGTCATCCCAAACTGATTCCATACACGTGGCACACACTAACGTGGTGAAGGCCCCAGCTGGTTGACTGGTCTGGAGGGGAGGGGCCAGCATGCACCATCCCTGCTCCCCCCTCAATGACCAACAGCAAACTGGAGAGGGCAGAAATCCCTAGCCAGCGTGCTTCAGAAGAACCGTAACCAAAAAGGAAAGGGGCTGGGACCTCCAATATATACCTGTATGGAAGAAACCAAAAACATGACAAGAGAAAAAAACAAAAAAAAAAAAGCTTCCAACCCCCAAACCTGCAAATACTGATCCAGAAAAGGTAAATGCAGAGGAGATTGAGGACAGCAAACATGCAATATCAGATACATCAGTGGACATAAAGAGATATCTTCGTGACATTATAGAAGAGCTCAAAACTGAAATATTAAATCAAGTAAAGCAAGATATAAGTAGATTAATAAAAGAAATGCTAAGCACCTCTCAAGAAGACACAGACCAAAGAAGGGAAGAACACAAAAAAAGGAGAGAAACGTTTGATGAAGATTATAAAGAAAACCTAGAATACATGAAGCAGATTCAAAGAGATTTCCAGTAAAATTAAAAAATCTGTTGAAAGCTGACAAAACTGATTGAAAGAAACTAAAGATATACTATCAAAACTTGAAGACAGGTTTGCAATGTGTGTTTGAAGACAGGTTTGCAATGTGTGATCATGAAAGGAAAGAGCTCTTAAAAATAATAAGGCAGCAACAATACAAAGACTAGAAGATGACAAGAGGATCAACAATTTAAGAATAAGAAATGTGAGTGAAGAGTCAGGGGTAAAAACAAAAGAATTACAAAGGCTATTTACAGAAATAATTAAGGAAAACTTCTCAAGCGTAGGAAAAGGAAATTAAATTGAGATGTATGATGCATACAGAACTCCAGCCACCTACAACCAAAACAGAGCTACACCCAAACATATAATAATCAAGATACCAGAAATTCAATATAAAAACAGAATATTAAAAGACATCAGAGAAAAGAAACAGATCACCTATAAAGGAAAACCCATCAAAATCACAGCAGACTTCTCGACACAGACCATCAAATCAAGAAGAGCTTGGAGCGAAGTATTCCAAACCCTGAAAGAAAATAACCTCCAGCCCAGATTGATATACCCTGCAAAACTGTCTCTAGAAATTAATGGATAAACAAGATGCTTCCATGACAAAGAGGAACTGGGGAATTCAGGACCACCATTCCAACCCTACAGAGAATACTGAAGGACATTCTAGAGAGAGAAAAAAAATACCAGGATTTCAGGAACAGTGGCAGAAAGGCCTCAATGAATGGGGCAGACAGTGGAATGAAGGAGAAAAGTAGACAGCCTGAAATCTGAATCTGTTCTCTCTATGACCAGCTCCTAATCTACATCCCTAAATAGTAACATTAACAGGGGAAAATGATGCTAAATTTAATAAATTGCTAGACATGAGCTGGACAGTCTTTACCCTTCTGGATCAATTCTGCACTCTTCTCTGTGCTACTTTGTGCCCTGAAAGGTAAACTTTAAAGCTGCTTAGACAAAGCTCTGTTTCATTCCCATTTCTAGTTGGTCAAGTCAGTCCAAGATATCAGTAGGAGACAGGAAAGTAGCAGGAAACCTTGCCAAGTCAGCAGTGGCCCTCTCCCCAATTTAAGGTCTCAGCTCTACTGTAGATCCAGGGCTACAATCTCACCAAATCCCAGTAATTACTACCTTTCCTTTTGCTGTAGGGCTCAGGATGGTAAATATTTCACTATCACCAGTGCTGGATGTTTCATTACTCCTGATTGGTTCCTTCAGTCCTAGCCACTTTTTAAAGAGTTATTTTGTTTACAAAGACTTTGTTAATGTTTTCTCAGTTGGTTTTTGAAACTCGTCTCTTTCCTGCTAGGAACTGTAACTGATATGACACCTAAAAATGAATTTGCAGAAAAAATATGGGCTCTACATTTCTTATAGAGCTCACTACCAAATATCTCACTTCAGGAAAAGGGGAGGAAAGTCAAGAAAACAGAGGGGAAAGGCTGAGGGAGGTGAAGGAGGAACCACATTACTTTCCTTCCTTTCTTTCTTTCTTTTTTTTTTCTTTGGTACTGGGGATTGAACTCACAACCTCATGCTTGCTAGGCAGGTACTTAAGCCACTGAGCTAAATCCCCAGCCCCACATTACTTTCCTAACCATTGGGATTATTTTCTTCTTAACTGAATGAGAGTCTCAATATTAGATCTTAGCATAAAAGCAGGATATTATCTCCAACAGGATAAACATACCATCTCTTCTGGAATTCTACACAGCTTCACTTTAAATGGATCTGAAATATTATAATGTGCTATGTTCAGAGAGCACATTGGATAAAAATGAAATTTTCTTGAGGTTTTAGTTTGTTAATTGGCTTTCCAGCCAAATAGGTCAGATATGTGCATATTGTTCAATGCAAAGGCAGGAGAATCTCAACTTCAAGCCCAGCCTGGGCATTTCAACCAATTAGCAAGATCCTGTCTCAAAAGAATTTTAAAAATGGTTGGGGATATAACTCAGTGTGAAGGCCCTGGATTCAATCCCTAGTATTTCTCCCCAAGAGAATAATTTCTAAAACCATTTCCCTGACTTATTTAAATTCTTCTTCCATAGCTATTAATTTGAGCCACATAGACTTTGAGAGAAATGTATTTTTCTTCAAATTGGTAAATTAAGAAAAAGGGTAACATATTTTGTTTATGAAAAGTATTACATTTTCCTCACAGAAATATGAAAAGGTTATCTTTCCTTTTGAATTTTATCTTTGGCATTTGTCCATAAAGTTTAATCTAAATTACTGTGGGAAAATCTACTCTGAAAATCCTAAAACATATTAACTTCCTTCTTTGGTAACTTCACCAAAGGAGAGTTCCTTCATTCCTACTTCTCTGTAGGGTTGGAATGGTGGTCATGAATTCCCCAGTTCCTCACTTTCCTAGCCACATCTAGTTCCCTGTTTCATGTTAACCTGTGCTTCCTTTATCTAATCTCAGCTTTAAATAAAAAATCAGTCAAACAATGCTATATTTTGTGTATATGTTTTTCCAAAATTATTCTTACAAGAAGAAATAGCTTTTGAAGAATCACTATCTTAATTGTCATAACTAAGGCATAAGAGTTGTTGTATTCTTTGCCTAGCAAACCTAAATTTTAAAAGAAACACTAAACAAATGAATTGAAGGCATTGTTTTATTTGGTAAAACACATTGTTACCTAGAATCCAATATGATGCCCTTGTGGAGTGAGCTTTCATCTGAGTCATTCTCAGCCACAACCAGGAAAGAACAATTTTCATTTGGAGTCCCCCAAATTGGATTTAGTGCTTTAGAAGTAAGCAGATACATTTCCCATATGAGGGTTATCCAAATAATTTCTGAGGAAACTTTCAACGGTAGCACTCCATTATCCAAGTTCTATTTAAACCTTAGGGGAGTTTGGGAGAGCAGCAGCAATGTAAGAGCTAAAAACAAGAAGATGAGAGTTTATACTTTGGCTATGGTCACACAGCCCCAATTCTGCCATGAGCTGAAAGAATTGCTAACAAGTTTGTCAAGAACAAAGCAAAAAGATCTCTCTCAATGGTTGCTTCTCAAATTAATGATTAGTATTTATTTCAAGAGAGTTGATTCAAAAGACACAGGACCACTCGGGAAAGGAATTTGAGACTAAGAAAAATATCATGATCAGTCTTTAATTAATATTAACTGCATTACTGTACAAATATATACCATGAAATTCCTACAATTTCCTCTTCAACTGGTTGCCAGGTAAACAGTGAGATTTTCAGAAGGGAACGCTTGAGATCCACAATGCTTACTGGGTTAGGACTGCTAAACTCATTCAGACTGCAGCTGGTAACTGTCCTTGTTTGGAGTCACTGTCCTTGAATTCAATTAGAGAAGCCTACAAAAGCAAACTCTGAAATGCTAATGGAAAAAGACATCTTCCAGCACAATAGTTGCAGTGCTTTTTGTATTTGCAAGAATCACATAAACTCAAGGATGAAATATTAGTTTTTCACAGAAATATCAAACTGTATATGTATATTCATATCAATGAAAATATGGGTTTGGAATAAAGAAGAGTTATATTGGAATACCACCAAAGGAGAGTTAGAATACCACCAAGAGATTAAAATAAATTCTTTTTTCTTTTTTTTTTTTTTGACGCAGGGTTTCATTTTGTAGTTCAGGCTGGCCTCATTCTCACAGTGATCTTCCAGCCTCAGCCTCCCAAGTGCTAGGATTGCAGGTATATTCCAGTGTACCCTGCGATTCTATTACTTAATGCTCTGTCAACTGAAGCTTTGGCCCTATTTTGAACAATAACAGAAATTTAAAACATTAATTTTCTTTAATACATTACTGATTTATGAAGGAATAGATTTCTGAGTTAGGTTCTACTGCTTTTACCCCTTTACTTTGTATAACTGTTCTCTGGAAAGTTCTACTCCCTCTAAAAAAGAGAATATTTTCCAAATTTACCAGTCTTTCCTTCACACTTCACAAACGTATGCCTGAATTGAAACTCAGCAAGTATGTAAAACAAATACATATTAAAATCAACCCAGGGAAGAAATTCACTACAGGTTAGAGGATTCCTGAGTGACAGCCATCTTATCTCAGAAGGAATAATTTCAATGAAAAAAAGAAAAAAAAAACAAGAGAAAAAGGTAATTCATGTATGGTCTCTGTTGCTTACTAACTGAATAACAATGTTCCCTTTTATTTTTTAATTCGCATTTCTTTTTTATTACTTTGTTTGCAGTACATAATGATTACATTCATTGCAGAAACTTGGAGCGTTTCAATTGGTACATTTCAACTCATCTTTCCTCTGTCTTGTTCCCCTCTTTCATTTTACCAGCATCAGTTTTGTTTATTTAAGACCTTATAAAGTTAATAACATATACAGATTAAAAACCAGACTAATTGGCAAAAAACATATCTCTGCTTAACTCAATCATTTATTCATCAAAAAAATTATTCATTTACTAAGACATATTAAAAACCCTTAAATTATCTAAAAATTTTATAAAATATGCTCATATAGTTTAATTCATTATAATCCACCACTGATCTATCCCACTTCTATTTATCTTTGGTTATTACAAGCCTCCTTTCCCCATTAAAAAGAGCCAATAGTGTTTCCCTGAAACTTTCCCTTGAACTACCCAGAACAATGTACTCAAATTGTCCCAGAATACCACAACAGATAATAAGATTGGGCATAGCACAGTAAAAATGACACCTATTAAATAGTAATGAACCACTAATTTATTTCAAGATCTTCACGAAATATTACAGGATGTGTCAATGCATGGGTATTTTTTAGTTTTGACTTCTTCCAGTCAAGATTTATACTCTAAAAATTAAATACACAAGTTTGAGAGATGGTAGCTAGAACTGCTGCTGTAAAGAGATCCAGCTTACTTTATCTTTGACTATTCTGCTGTGGGCTGCTCAAGCTCCCCAGAATTCCATTTTTTTTTTATATCACCACATAGGATAGACACTTTTAATTTTCTTTTTTATTTGCTGCAATAAACAAGCCTAGCAGACCTTCAACAGCAGATTTGTGGTGATTTTCTTATGCAAAACTCAAATTTTTATACTGCATTTGCTAACATGCAAATATTTCTCCTTATAGAGAGTCTTGGCCATTCTCCATCCTCACAGTCTGACTTTGACTTCTTTTCTAGGGCTACACTCTAACACTGCACTAAGCCAATTTTTGGCCTCTATTCCCTGATGAGTCAGAAGCTCCTTGTATAGTTGGTGATGTGAAGAAAGAATGGGTAAAAAGCAAACGAATCATGCAATAAATACAAGTAGAAAGAGTACTTCTGATTTTCTCTCTGCTTCATCATATTTCTAATACTTAAAATACCTTTCAAATAAGATAATAGCCTCATATTTATTGCTTAATCAGTAAATATAATCTAAATTTATGTATTAAGACTCATTTTAATTTTATTTAAAAATTATATTTCTGGACAAATTCAAACGCAGCAAAAGCCTCAGATTTTAGATTTGTTATATAGAAATGTATTCAAGTTTTTCACAGCTCAAAAATGACTTTTTTTCTACAAATGACCTGCTGTTCAAGAGATATATAGTACTGTCATTTTTTCCAGAGTGAGAAAATATAAGAATTCATAGGATAAATAGAATGAATGTACCTAGATTATCTACTATAACTAAAGATTTGGGGGGATGTGCTTATAATAAAAAATATACAATGATGTATTATGTTATATATAAAGTTTATAATAAAATACACATGAATACTAGCATAGAAATTTCTAATTATTTAAAAAAAAACATAAAACTATTCCATTTATGAAAGTCCCTTAAGACAAAGATTCCAAAGTCAGAGAAACTTTGTTCATTTTTCTCTGTTTTTAATAGAACTTCAGTAGAAAAATGTAGGTCCATTGAAGAAAATGAAAATAGTTGGGACAGCACAGTTGCAAGTGACTGGTACACCTAAGGAAGTAGATAGATAGATAGATAGATAGATAGATAGATAGATAGATAGATAGATGATAGATGATAGATAGATAGATGATAGATGATTGATAGATAGATAGATTACAATCTTGTCCTTTTTCTCAACACCACGCTACCCTTCCTGAATGTAAACTTGGGATTGATTTATTGCACACAACTGTTTTCTCACTCTTGTGCAAGCACTGATCAGGAATTAAAAGTACAAGTACAGGCATGGCATGGCTTTTTGCCTTAGGGAACCTGTCAGGAGTGATGGATTTACACCCAAGTGACATAGGAACTGCTACAATGAGACTCCAAGAAGGAGCAGTAAAAACAGTTTTCCTGGATGAAATATGTATGCATTATACTTTGTAATTTTAAAACAGACAAAGTAGGAAAAACATTAATTCAGTCCCAGAGGAACTGTTTTCCAAGTTTCCAAAACTTTCTTTCTATAAATATTCAGTATTTATTTTGTTGCAGTCTATAGACAAATTTGGACACAGCTCTAATTTGCTCCATACTCTGGCAGTAATTGGTGACACTCTGACAGACTGAAAACTTTTAGTTCCATTATAGAAGCAATGCTGGATTTTTTGAAAGTCACAGATCACTGAGGAAAGGGATTTTGAATACTTTCATGTTTCTTTTAAAGCCTTGGCAAGCATAAAACAATTGGAGAAACAGAATATTTTGAAATGCCAATTTTTTAAAATTCCAGTGTTGTGAATTTTTTTCATAAGGAGCTCTTATAAAATGCATTATGCTGGGAAAAATGCAATATTATATTTAAGATGACAGTTAAGATGTTATGAATGTGAAGTTGACCCTTTTTCAGTAAGTCACTAAATAATCACAAATTGAATAGAATTTTTATAAGCTTGTCACTTTGAAAGTATATTTAGAAAAAACTATGAGCCACTTGAACATTGAGAAATATTACCTTTTTAGATTTTATTCCATACTTTTATATGAGGCACAAAGAATATAAATCATTGTTTTAATGAAGAGATTATTTTCCTCCACTAGAAAAAAAAATACCTGGCTCTTTTAACAGTTGATTTAAGAACATGGCAAAAGGCTGGGCTGGGGGCAGGGTGGGGGGAGTTACCCAGGTTGCTAAAAGCATTGTTAAGCAGTCACTATTCATTTAGAAGCATGCATAATATGCTCTCACATTTAACACTTTAAAAATGAAACATATCCCTTTTTTATACAATGTTTCTCTAGGTTTTAATACCACACTATTTACTAGATCTGTGACTTTTCTTTGTCAAGTTTATCTACATCTGAAGGAATATCAGTGTGAGTTCTTAACAGAAGAAAAACACCAAGGTAATTCTTTTATTGTTAGGATAAAGTAGAAAACTTCATATTTGTTTCTATAAGTTTTCTTGTTAAGAACCAAAGCATACAGGTGAAAGAGTTTTGCCCTAGAATATATTACAGTACATTATGGAAATGGAAGGCGGAGTCGGGGATGTGTACCCTGAGGTCGCTTCCTCCTTCCCTTATTACAACTTCTTTTTTACTTTCCCAGTGTGTGCAAAGAACATTCTAATCAGCTTCTTGCACAGCTTCATCAATTCCCACCCTAAGCACCACCCCTGGTCAAAGGTTATATATATCCCATACCCCATATTCTGGTCAGAGAAAGCCAGACCACTGATGGTTGTGGGCTCCTCTCCACGTCCTTAGAATAAAGGCCACTTTTACTTTTATATTTTGCTCTTTTATTGTACCAAAAAACACTAACATAATGGTGTGACCCAGATGGCAGAGTGGTTCTTGGGAATCATTCCTGGTTTTGAGCTCTCCTGCCAATCTGGGGACCATTCTTCTCAGAATGATTTCTCCTTTCAGCAGAAGCTGTTCAATTTTTTACCATCAGCCTGCTTACAACATCAACTTATCTCATTTATCACATTTTCCATCAGGGGTTTTTTGTTTCCCTGGGCCAGGCCCACACCAAATTACCCATTGCCATCCATGGACAAAGAAAACACTTCGCACATTCCTTGGACAGTCTAAGGCAGAGCTGTTACTCTTATCTTCTGGGATCCCAACCTGTGCTTTTTGGTGATGGCCAATGAGATTGGGTCAGAGCCTTCCTTATCACACTTCCAATATAGGTAATGACCTTTTTTTGTTAAGTGTGATCTGGAACAACTTTTATGTTCCTTGGTGGGGAGCTAAGGCTCTTACATCTTGAGGCAAAGTTGTTCTTTTAGCTCACTTTTAATTCCGTCATGGGGAATACTATTTCCTGTCCCCTGAAAAGCACAACTCTGGGGCGCCTGGTTCATAACCTTGGTGCTCTTGGCCTAAAAAAGGCTATAAAAATAAAAAAAACTAATCTTTTACTGACAGGTGGCATGGCTGACCTACAAGTTTAATGACAGCCCATGGCCTAAAGAGGGGATGTTTGACCCCTGTATTCTTCAAAATTTATATGACTTTTGTTACACTGGTGACAAATTAGCAGAAATCCTGTATGTACAGTCCTTCCTTACCTTAAGGACGTGTTCTTCTCTCATTCAGTCATGTATGGCAGCCCAGATATTTCTAGCTAATGCTATTGTACCAGAAACTCTCCCCTTTTCTCCACATGACCCCTTAGATGATGTGCCTCCTGTCTTTACACCCCCTCCTCCATATCCCCAGGGTCAAACCCTGTAGCCTTCTCAGCCAAAGATTTCTGTGCCCCTGTGCCTTCCTCTTCCCCTTCCTCACTCACAGTGGCCTCTAATCCTTCCCTTAGTTTCTCTCCCCAGTCTCCAATTTCTTGGTTCTTTGTCTCCTTCCCCTGCATCATCATTTTCCCCGCCAGCTCACCATACGTGGTCTCACGCGTTCCAGCCTTCCAGCAGGCCACATGGTTCTCAGCAGCCATCTTGCTGCAGCTCATGTGGAGGACAGCCACCATCTTGCAGCCCTCCGCCACATGACAGTGTGCCGCCATCTTGCAATGGGTCACAGGGACAATGGCTGCCATCTTGTGGTCCCTCATCATGTGATCAGCAGCAGCCATCTTGTTGCAGGGCACATAATGACCAGTCACCATCTTGTGCTCCCTCACTGTGTTACCAGCAGTAGCTATCCTGCTGTGGTTCACATGGTAACCAGACAACATCTTGTGTTTCCTTCTCTGTTGCATGGTGACAAGCAGCCATTTTGTAGTCAATCATCAGGTAATTGCCCACACATGCCTTCTGGGCAGTTGGCTGCTCAGTGGCCATCTACTCCACAGCCTTCCCACCCTCAATCTCTACTTCCACTTCAGGAACAGGATAACCCCAAGGGATTAGTTCATATTCATGTTCCTTTTTCCCCCTCTCTGAACTATCTCAGATCAGCCATAAATTAGGTTGCTTCTCCGTTGACCCACAGAGAATTTGAATTTATAACTAATTGTTATGATTTATATTTCAAGGATATTTATGTGATTCTGAACACTACCCTCAGCTGACAAGAGTGAGCTCAGCTGTGGTAAGAAGCTTGAGAAGAAGCTGATTGCAGACATAAGACAAATACCACTGAAAATAACCCTGGGGCTACTGCAGTACCTGAACAGGATCCTAACTGAGATTAGCAAAATGGAGAAGGTTCTTATAAAATATATAAGATGATTGAATATGTAATTGTGGGCCTTAATAAAACAGCTCACAAGCAAACTAACTATAACAAACTTTTAGAACAGGTCCAAGAAGCTAATGAAAATCCAGCTGTGTTCCTAAATCAGTTTAGGGACACTTTAATTAAGTTTACTAATGTAAACACAGACTCTCATGAAGGGACAATTGTTATTAACTCTTATTTTATTTCTCAGTCTGCTCCTGATATTTGTGCAAAATTACAAATGCTGAACTTGGCCCTCAAACCCCACAGGGAGAGCTTTCCATGTTTTCAACAACAGAGAAAAACTCAAAAAGAGGTACAAAAAAAGAAACTTGCTAAATATCAATCTGATCTTTTAGCAGTGGCACTTGGGGCTCCCAAGACAGGAAAACCAAAACAAGGTAGAGTTGCCTGAGCCCCTCCCAGACCATGCTTCAAGTGCAACAAAGAAGGACACTGGGCAAGAGAGTGTCCCAACCCTGTCGTTCTTCTGGGGCCTTGCCTCTATTGCAATCTCAAGGGCCATTGGAAGAGCAATTGTCCTAGCTGCCAAAGAGCAGGTAAGCCATCCTCTAAGTCCTTGCCCTCACAGGAGACCTTGTCACTACTGGATTCATTGCTGACTGATCTACTTGGACTCGTTGCTGAAGATTGACAGGGCTCGGGGCCAACAGCCCCCATTAAGGTATCCTTCTCGGAGCCCCAAACCTCACTGGAGGTCTCAAGTAATTATCTGTACTTGTAGACATGGGGGTGACTTAGAGTGCACTTCCTGAGTTTCAGGCCCTTGTATTAAGTCCTCAGTCTTTGTAGTGGATATTGACAGCCAACTTACACAGCCTCTGCAGACAGGGTCTATTCTGTGCAGGTTCCAGACTCTCTTCTTTAAGCATAGCTTCCTAGTAATTCCAACATGTCCCACATCCCTTTTAGGTAGGGATATTCTTCAAAAGCTTTACTTTTCCTTTACCTTCTCCCTCCCCACAGCTCTCACCCTCCAGACACCCTACCAGTGAACCGCAAAGTCATCCCCTCCCCTCCCTTCTTCTCTGGTTGATCCTATAGTTTGGGATGCCTCCAAACCTACCCATGCTACCCATGCCATGCCTATTTTGATTCATCTCAGGGATCCTTCAATTTTTCCTTGTGTTTCCCAATACCCCATAGCTCCCAATTTATAGGGACTTAAACATATAATCAAACACCTTTTAGACAACAGTTTTCTCAAACCTACCCATTCACCCTATAATAGTCCCATTCTCCCAGTACTCAAGCCTGATGGGTCTTACCATCTAGTGCAGGACTTTAGGGTAATAAATAACACTGTTACCCCAATCCACCCTGTGGTGCCAAACCCTTATACCATGCTCTCTCATATCCCTCCCTCCACCATTCACTTTACAGTCATAAATCTTAAAGATGCTTTTTTACCATCCCCCTACACCCTGATTGTCAGGATTTCTTTGCATTTACATGGAGTGATCCAGACACTCTCAGGTCTCAATAACTTATTTGGACAGTGCTCCCTCAAGGGTTCAGGGATAGTCCTCATTTCTTTAGCCAAGCTCTTGCTGCTGACCTTGCAGCACTTGATGTCAAACCTAGCACTCTCCTTCAATACATTGGTGACTTTCTCTTATGTTCTCCATCCTATATGTTAGCCATATAGTATTCAGCTAGTCTCCTTAATTTTCTTGCCAGTCATGGGTACAGTGTCTCTCCTGATAAAGCCCAAATAGCTTCCCTAAAAGTCAAATATCTAGGTTTCTCTCTCACTCCTACCACTTGTTCCATCACTACAGATCAAAAGGCAATTCTTCAGGATCTCCAGGTGCCCACAACCAAACAACAGATTATATCTTTCCTAGATTTAGCTAATTTCTTTTGTCTCTGGATTCCTAATTTTGCAGCTCTAGCTCAACCCCTCTACAAAGCTTCTAAAGGCTCCTTATCAGAACCTCTAACCCCCACTATGCCCATACATGCCTCCTTTCATAAACTGAAAGAGGCTCTCCTGAGGGCTCCAGCCCTTACCCTTCATGACTCCACCCAACCCTTCACCCTATACACTACCTCTCAGTGTCACAATGCTGTAGGTGTGCTAGGACACAAAAAAGGACCTGCCTTTCAAGTGGTGGCCTACTTGTCAAAGCAGTTAGACAGCACAGCGAAAGGATGGGCACCTTGTCTCCAAGCCCTTGCAGCTGCAGCTCCAAGCCCTTCCTACTGACACAGGAAGCTAAAAGTTTATATTAGTGCAGTCTATTACAGTGCACTCAACTCATCATCTAGATGAGCTACCAAAGACAAGCTCTACCTACTTACAATTTTAACTTTTACCCTTTCAGATGGAGGAATAATTACCTCTCATAAATTCACTCCTCCTAATCCCGCACTTATTTTTCAGATTCTACCTCACTGTAGTGCTGATGGAATGGCATATTTAGATCAAAGACACCTTTCCTTCTACCTCTCCTTGGTCCTTAAATATGAGAGTGACTTGTCTCCTCATAGCACCTTGTCTCTTTGTTTTTCCAACCTAAGATGCAGGCATTTACCAATGATAAAGTTGTCCTGGCTGAAACACCTGGTACCAGCTTCTGCATGGGCATCATCATCACATCAACCTTCTTGAACCCCAATACGGCACCCCCTTTCAGCAGGAAGTAGTAAGAGAGAGACTTTGCCATTTTCCTAACAATAAAAAGATGGAAATGAAAGAGTTTTGCCCTAGAATAAATTGTAGGACATTATGGCAATGGAAGGCTGAATCGGGGATGTTTACCAGGAGTCACTTCCTCCTTCCCCTATTACAACTTCCTTTTTCCTTTCCCAGTGTGAGTGAAGAAAATTCCAATCAGCTCCTTGCATGTCATCAATGCCTGCCCTAAGTACCACCCCTGGTCAAAGGTTTTATATATATATATATATCCCATACCCCATATTCAGTCAGAGAAAGCCAGACTGCCATTGGTTGTGGGCTCTTCTCCACGTCCTTAGAATAAAGGCCACTTTTACTTTTATATTTTGCTCTTTTATTGTGCCAAAAAATGCTAACAACAGGTCATTCAGTTTATAATGCAATTATAGATTATTCAGATCATCAAAAACATTAATGGACTATTATTAGAAAATCAGTCATTAAAAATAAGTTTAGAAAATGATTCAGTTGAAAGATGATTGAGCTTGCATACAAACAAAACCCTGCCAGTGAATCATGAATCAGAATTTTTGAGTCAAAGTATTCTGTTTTATATGCCTCACATGTGCTCTAAAGCCAACTCTGGCAAATGAGTGCAAATTCTGTGTCTATACTAACTACTGTCAAATAAAAGAAGCAGAGAGATCAACCTCATAATGCCGAGAGCAACTTTCCAGATCTGAGAAAACTGCTATACAGTCTGATTGTTTACATTTGTAGATTTTCTTGGAAGCAGCAGATGTAGCCCTTAAATTTTTGTTCAAGATATTGTTCAAAGCAACAAAGATTTTGCTGCTTCTTTCCTTCTTATTATACAGTCACCAATTTGTTTATTCTGTACTCTCACTGCACCTATCATCCTTAAACACAATCGATATTATTCATATGTACCCTGCTAGTCATGAACTAAATTGTGTAAAACCTGGGGGGAAAAACTGACTCAAAATGGGTACAACGTAAACTACTGTGCCGTAAATCAAGACCCCGGCAGTGAGCAGATTGTTACCTTTATTGATGAATCTCCAGTGCCTACAACGTGGTTTTGACAAACAGATATTGGTAAAATAAACTCTAATTAATTTACATAAAACATGAAGAATATCCCAAAGACTGAGGTTTCCTATCTTTCATTTCTATAAATTTCTAAGAAGTTCACTAAAGGCATATATGAAACTCTGCGCTGGCTTAGTGGGCAAGTTTTTATTCGGTTTTCTTTTCTCTAGTTTTTTTTTTAAAACCTTGTATATCCCATCCTTACCAGGCTGCAAACAGGAGCAGAACAATAAATGCATTTCTTATGTTTACAAACTATCAATTGATAAATTAAAACCAATATATAATGTTCTTTCTTCTCAAAAGTATAGTTATTATTTTATAATCTTTATTGTTTTACCAATGAATTTGAAATTTTACTATTATAGAAATATATTAACCAACTGTAAAGAATCTACATATATATTAAGATTAATCAGGTTCTGACAATTGTAAAGATATTGAGAACAGAAAGAAGATTTTCAAGAAGAAACTCTTGGAGCATAGTGACATAGAGTTCCTTTGCCTCCACTCTCAACTTTGAGATATTTGTCTTTTCTGGCCAAATGTGTCCTGGGATCCACAATTCAAGTGAGATTATCAGCTCACACTGCCATTAAGAATAAAGCTTCGTCTAAGTCTCAACCCCAAGTTTGGGAATATAATTCAAAAGCTTCAGAGCAGGTTTTGCTGTTTAAGTATTCCCAAAGTAAACCTTAAAATGTAACAGGTGTTCCTGATTCTGGAAAGTACAAGAAAGAGTAAATGGGAAAGCACAATTTTTCTGCACCACAAGTTTGGAGGACATACAAACATAGCCAAAGAGTCTACCTGGTGTCTGAATAGGAAATCAAGAGCCTTTCTGCCTTTGCAACTGAGGTTTATACATGAGAATGCCTTCTGTATCCCATCACCTCTTCATTCTCATAGTTTGATAGATTCTTACAGCCAGACTTGAGCTATAAGAAGTCAACAACAGCAACAACAGCAACAACAAAATCAAAGTCTAAGTGATACCATCAGCCAAAAGAATCACAGAACAAATTCCCAGGGAAACAGAATTCCTGGAGTGCGACCCTGCATAAGCAAGAAGAACCAAAAGGAATCCTAAAATTTGAATACCTCTTACTACTTGTACCTCACTATCACTTTGCCAACCTCCTCTCTTGCCTGCACTAGAACAATAGTTTTTTATTACTCCCTCTGTTGTCTCTTCTGTATTACAGGAGCAAGATTTTTAAAAAGTAAGCCAGAGGGCTGGGGATACAGCTCAGTGGCATAAGCACTTGACTGGCAAACTCAAGGTTCTGAGTTCAGTTCCTAGGTTTAAAAAAAAGCAAGTCAAAGAGCAGGATTTTTGGAAGATTTTTAACTCAAGCTACAGTTTATAAATCTCCCTTGAAACTTCATAAAAATACAAAAAGCAACCAGAAGTGGCAGTGCATTCCTATAAACTCAGCAATCAGGAGTCTGAGGTAGGACAATCATGAGTTTGAAGCCAACCTGGGTTACATAGTAGGCACAAGGCTGACCTGCACTAAGTATATAGGAATAACTTTTCTCAAGGATCAATAAATAAAAACAAGAACAGACAAAACAAAAGCTAATGAAATAAGTGATAAAACACGCTACAAATTTCAAAGTATAAGGAGGCAGTAAAATCATCACTGAAACTACATGATCTACATGGGGTCAGACATGATCTACATGGGGTCAGATTTTGCATGGGAAGATATGGAGAGCAGTGGTAGGCTTCTCTTAGTGCTGAGAATTTAACAGATTTAAAACCTTGAATAATTACCTTCCGGAAAGTGTAACAGACCCATCTAAAAACCACATTGGGAAGGTTTTCAGTGTACAGTGAAGAGAGACTGTAGTGAACATTACTGTAATTGTATTGGAACAGACTGGGTCATATTAACTTCTGACACAAATAAATTCAATTATTCAAGACAAAACTTTATACTGAAAACATCATTAGCATTGAAAATGACATACACTGAAAGGATATACACTGATAGATAACTAGTCATTAGGAAAGAGGAGACTCGTCACAGTAGAGAAGGGTAACAGATGAATCACATATCTAAAAATACAGTCATATTTTAATCACAGAAAATAGTGAAAGGGACAATTTAATGCTCTTAAAATTATAAATCTACGTGGACTTGCTTAATGCACTCTATTTAAGGTTGGTGACCCACAGCTCAACAACAAAATGTGAACTGTCATTTCTTCTCTAGTCCAATAAGAAAAGAATGGGGGAAAGGAGAGGAGGAAATGGGAGAGGGCTTGGGGAACAAGAAGGAAAAGAAAAACAAGAAGGAGGTGAAAAGAAGGAGAAAAAGAACCAACAGATGCAAAGAAAAGGGGAGCAGGAGACAGAGATCTTATGCTAGCAAAGTGTAAAATATTTACTGTCTGACCTTTTATGTAAAAACATTGTCTACCCAGCTCTAACAAAATAGGGGCAGATGTGCTATGTTGGGTAACTGTCACTACTAATAGTATAGTAAAATTCAACTTAGGTCCTTTGGGCCTAGGAAATAATCCTTTGATCAAGGTAAAGGAAGTTTTTATAAGAAAAAAGGAAATAAAAAAAGCAGAATGGTGATCCTACATACACACTCACAGAAAAAAATAAAGTCATAAGTAAAACAATAACATAATGCTTTAAAGTGAGAATAAAGAAAATAAAAAAATTACTAAAGTTATGAAAGAATGAAAAAATTACAATTTTAAAAATAAATAGAAATGGGGCTGGGGATTTAGCTCAGCGGCATAAGCACCTGCCTTGTAAGCACGCAGTCATGAGTTCGATCCCTAGTACTGATAAAACAAAAAAAGATTCACACACAAAAAAATAGGAAAAATGTATAAAAAGGTGACTGGCCCTGGGAAGTAGAAGAAAAAAGAAAGAAACATTTCAGAATAAAATCTAAAATCAGAATGAACACAGGAATAAATGTGTACAAAAAAATAAGGCAGCAGAGAGCTATTTAAGGAAAATATAAATGAGAAAATGGAAAATATGAAGAAGAAGAAGATAGACATATAGAACACAATAACAATCCTAACATAGGTGTAACTGGAGTCTCAGGAGAATATTGAAAAAATATGCAGAAGTAATATTTGAAAATAGAATAGTTTAGACTTTTCTTAAACTGATAACAGAAAGTCATAATTTAATAAACTTGTAAAATTAGAGAAAGAAAAATATAAAGGAAACCACTTCTAAGTACATGATGGTAAACTTTCTTCCTCACAAAGAAAAAATAAAAGGGACTTCCTGGAGGATGGGAGAGTGGTAAGCAGTAGATAAAGAGCCTCAGTGAGATTTGGTGTCCAGACACTGGAATACAGCAAAGTGAGGAATAGAGCAAGAAGGAAAATGGGTCCTTGGGGCCTAGGAAGGATCTGAAGTGAGAATGGAAACCTACAGGGAGAGCAAAGAAAGTTCAGTGAAGAAGGAAGTGTCAGGCATTGCTTTCTTGTGGAGCCCTGACTCTGCATGGGAGGGGTTGTTTGGATCTACAGGTGCAAATTGACTACTGGCAGCCCCAGAGGCCTCTGCAGAGAAATGCATCTGTGCAACAAAGGAGTCAATGCAGCAGACTGCAGTGGCTGATGAGTTATTCCGGTTCAGACTTCCTCCAGTGCAAAGCAATTGGGTGGTAGCTATGTTAAGAGAGGAGCCAACTCAGCTTAGAATTCTGAACATCTGATGGTTGACTCCATCTAGCAGCTCCCAGTATCAAGGTAAGTCTGCAGTGAACAAGTCAGCAAGAGTTCATGAAACAAAGTTCAAGCTGGCAGTAAGTGCTAGGAGTATGACAAGTTTAGAATAACTGGGTTATAGCCTCACAGCCAGAAACAAGCCTCAAGATTAGTGGAACTAAGAGTGCAACCTTCCTGGAATTATCCACTACCCATTGTAAAGCTACTGCAGCCTTGTTGAGATTAATCAACTCTGATCTGGATTCTCTCTGCTCAAATTGTCTACTAATGGCAACAGAGACATACCTTGAATGGCCATAATTTTTTTCATCTTCTCTTGTTTTTACTTTTTTTTTTTCTATTCTTGTTTTTATTGGCTTGGGGTTGTTTTTTGATTCTTGGTTTTATGTTATTATTCTATTCTGTCCTTGTTTTTATTTATTCTCGCTCTTTCTTGCCTGCCTTCTTCACAATTTTCCTAGTTTGTATAATTTTTCTTTTTGCTCCAGCCTTGCTTCTAATCTTTTTCTTTTCCTACTTCTCTATTTTTTGCCCTAAACTCTTTTAAATTTTCTCCCCTAGAGTAAAAGTAGCAATATTGAGGATGTATTTACTGTATACAATTTCTGATTTGTTTTAGATATTTTAAATATAACCACAAATATAGTTCATATGATTCATGGTGGCAAATTAATAGTTACCACAGTTTGCCATTTTCAACATTGTATATGATTTCATTTTCTTGCTAATCATACTACTTTAGCCAAGGTGAAATAATTATTCCAATCAAGACTGAGATTGCCTAAAGGTCATAAAAAAAAAATCGAGTATGCCAGAAAACCAGGGACTGGGACAAGCAGGTAGCAACTTCTCATACCCAATACATAGAAGAGGTAGGACCTTGCAACAGACTCAAAACCCAAACCCTGAAAGACAGCTTTGATAAGTAGTCATTTTCTAAAGGTTCTAAACACTATCACTAAAGCTATTTGCTGCAAGCAATTTACAGCACCAACATAGAAATTAAACCAAGAAAGAAATAAAGAAGACAAACAAGATGTAACCCCAGACTTCTACCTCATCAGGAAGCAATGAGGTGAAACAATTCAAAAGCCACTCACCAGGACTCTAAAATGATAGCAACACATGTAAAAAAGCAAAAGACTGAGACCCTACACAAAACAATCAGCCCTCCCAGATTTATTTTTTTATTTTTTAAATTAGAAAACAAAATAAAGCAAATCAGAACAGAATGATGCAAGCAACAAAGGACTTCAAAACAAGACAACAAGATATCAACAATGGCTACCACAGTGTCTCTTGTTTTCTTTTAATAGTTGACCATACCATCACACACAATAATATCAAACATAACAAAATAGTATAAAAGCAAACAAAAGAATGAAAGCTCATAGGACTTTAAAACCAGATAACAGAAAATGAAAAATTTTTGTTTTCCTGTCTCATTTTCTTCAAAAAAAGTTGTCCATACTATCACATAATAAAATCAAATGAAACACAACAGGATAGAACCAATCAAAACAATAAAGCATGATAGAGCTTCAAAACAAGATGATAGGACATCAGCAATGGCTACCATAATGTCTCATTTTCTTCAAAATAGTGTTCATACCATCATGCATAATAAAATCAAACAAAAAAATAGAATTAATTAAACAAATGAAAGTATTATTAGAC
Organism: Hydrochoerus hydrochaeris; assembly: GCA_004027455.1. Classification (NCBI taxonomy): domain Eukaryota; kingdom Metazoa; phylum Chordata; class Mammalia; order Rodentia; family Hydrochaeridae; genus Hydrochoerus; species Hydrochoerus hydrochaeris. The sequence continues at coordinate 249,217 of PVLA01002136.1, forward strand.
TTCAAAACAAGATAATGGGAAAGTATCTATGATTACCATAACACATCCCATTACATTCAGAATAGCTGCTCATACCATCAGACAAAGTAAAATCTAACAAAACAAGACAGAACTAAGCCAAACCTAACAAAATCATCGAAACAATACAAGAGTTCAAGACAAGACAATAAAAAATTAACAGTAGTTACCACCTTCCCCTCCCAGGTATTTCCTCCCCTATCACTTTTACAATAATTATTTTGATTTTTTTGTCCCATTAACTCCTGTTGTTTATGCTAGAGTTGACCTGTATGAGTTCAAACTATTTTACTCATGAACATGATTGCCAGTTGTATCCATTTGCCTACAAGAGCCTCATGATTACTTTACAGCTGGGTGGCTTTCCATTACATGAAAATGCCATATCTTTCTTATCCATTCTGTAGTTAATGGGCAAGTTACCCTTGCTTTTTTCTGATCTCCTGTCACATGAAACAATTTTTTTTCTCTCCTTTGTTTTTTGGTCTATGAATTTCCTTTTCAGTTAAATGTGTTTCTTGTATACAGTATATTGATGGATCTTGTTTCTTGATTCATTCTGCATGTGTTTCTTTTTGGTGAACTGAAGCTATCTACAGTAATGATTACAACCAGCATATATTGGTTTGTCTCTGTCCTGCTATCCTCCTGTTGTTGGCCCTCCACTTTTCCCCTTTATTCAATCGTTTGTCTTGTTCAGTGATCCTCCTCTGCTGCTGTTCCTAGAACCATGGTCATCTTTGTCTCTCTCTAGAATATCTTTTAGCTCTTTCTGTAGGGTTGGTTTGGTGGTTATGAATTCCTTCAGTCGTTCTTTATCATGGAAGTATCTTATTTTTTCATCAATTTTGAAAGATAGTTTTGCTGGGTAGATCAATCTGGGTTGGAAGTTGTTTTCTTTCAAAGTTTGAAACACTTCATTCCAAACTTCTTGATTTGATGGTTTGTGTCGATAAGTCTGCTGTGATTCTGATTGGCTTTCCTTTATAGGTGATCTGTTTCTTTTCTCTCACAGCTTTTAATTTTCTGTACTTGTGCTGAATTTCTGGGATCTTGATTATTATAATCTCTGGGTGTAGATTTACTTTGGTTTTGGCTAGTTGGAGTTCTGTATGCCTCATTTATCTGTGTGCCGGATCCTTTTCCTATATTTGGGATGTTTTCTGCTATTACTTCTGTAAATAGTCTTTTTATTTCATTTGTGTTGACCCTTGCTTCTTCACTAATACTTATCACTCTTAAATTATGCTTCTTTGCATCATTTTGCAGTTGTTGAACTATTATTCCCTGATTCCTTGTTGTTTTTAAAGAGATTTTTCCTTTCACAATCACTAGCTGTCATCCTATTTTCAAGGTCTGAAAGTCTATCTTCAGCCTCTTTTGAGCCATTTTGCCAGCTTTTGGTTGACTTTTTAATTTCCTGCATCTCTCTTTGAATTTGTTTCATGCATTGTAATTCCTTTCTGTATTGTTCATTCAAGGTTTCCATCATTTTCCTATACTCCTTTTTTTGTCTGTCTTCTTAGATATTCTGAGCATTTCTTTCATTGTATTTGTGATTTCTTCTTTTACCTGAGACATTATTTCTGATCTGGTTGATTTTACAATCTCACCAAGTTGTTTCTTTACCTCAGTTGCTATCTTCTCAGGTTCTTGACTTCTATTTTCTTACATAACTGTATCTCCAGACTTGTTCTATGTGGGCTAGAGGTCTGAGATTGCCTTTTACTCCTTTGTCTTGACATTCTTCTGGGTTCCTCCCAACAAGCTGGTTGTGTGGCCCCAGGCACTTCCCATGTTGGCTACCCTCCTTGGGTGGAGTGCACTTGGCTTAACTGGCTTGTATCTCTAATCCTGCTGGCTGCCCACAGGAAGCAACTTTCTGTTGGCAATGGTCAGCAGGCAGAGGCAGGTCTGCTGGCTCTCTCTGCCCATGCTGGCTACCTGCAAGAAGGAGCATTCTGGTGGTGGCAGCTGGCAGGTGGAGGTTGATCTGTAGGCTCTCTCTGGTCATGATGACTGCCAACATGAAGGAGCCTTCTGCTGGTGGCATCTAGCAAGCAGAGGTCAATCTACTTGCTCTCTCTGCCTGTGCTGGGTGAACACAGCAAGTACCTTCTGGTGGCAGTGTCTGGCAGGCAGAGGCAGATTTATCTGTTTCAATCCTCCCATATTTAAAGACCCAATCCAGACACAGGCTTCTGAGATGAATACACACTTCTCAGAAGCAGAAATACAAATGGCAAATAAATACATGGAAAAATGGTCAACATCACTGGGCATTTGAGAAATGCAAATTAAAACACTGAGATTCCACTTCACCTCTGAAAGAATGGCTATTATCAAGAAATGAAGCAATAACAAATGCTGGTGGGGCTGTGGGGAAAAAGGAACCCTTCTCAGGGGAACCGCCTACTATGAGTGGGGCAAACTGAAGGCTTGCACAGTGAACTCCACATAGCCGTGTAAGCTCAGCACCACACTTGGAACCTGGAAGGGCCCCATCTAGTGTCCCCAAAGGGTCAGGAGCTTGTGATAGATCACTCAGGTCTTGACTGGGCCTCACCCAGTGATCCCAAATGGCAGAGGAACTGCCTAAACTGAGTGGCATGAATTGAAAGCCTGCACAGTGAACTCCACCTAGCCACGTAAGCTTGGCACCTAGCTTGGAACATGATAGGTCCCCACTCAAACAGCTGGGGAGCTTTGTTGTGATGTGTGGCATGAGCTAAAGGCCTGCAGAGCACACCCCATCTAGCTGTTCAGCTTTGGTACGCCATTCAGCACATGGTAAAGTCCTGCCCAACCTCCTCAAGCATCTGGGAGAGTTTCAGAGTGTCACATGGAGTGTGCTGAAGGTCTGCCAGGCATACTCCCTGCCATTTGAGGAACCTTCTAGTGCTACTAGGGACTTGATAAGGCTTGCCTAAAAATCCCACTCAACTGGGGAAACTTCCTGCAGTATGGATAAACATCTTCAACCAAGGAAGCAATTGAGACCTTTCATTAGGCTTGCCCAAGGGAATACAGGAAAATGACAAAATCATGGCAATCTCAAATCTCCAGCCTATTCCAAGCAAACCTATGAGACATGAACAAAGAAAAAACCTGAAACTTCAAAAATGATAGCAACTGAAGTAAAGAAACAACTCCATGAAGCTATGAAGGAATTCAAATAAGAAATAATCTCTCAGGTAAAAGAAAAAATGATACATGTAATAAAAGTAATGCTGAACACATCTAAAGAAGATATAGCTTAAAAAATTGAAGAGCACTGCAAAAAGATGGAAACCTTCAATGAGCAATATACGAAAGCAATAGAATATATAAACAGATTCAAGGAGATATACTTGAAATCAAAAAATCCATTGAAAGCTAGCAAGACTGCCTGAATAAATATGAAGATAGATTTTTAGACCTAGAATACAAGGTTGCAGATAGTGAACAAGAAAGGAAAGGTCTTTTAAAAATAACAAGGAATCAGAAAATAACAATTCAGATGCAAAGAGACACAATATAAGATTGATTGGTGTAAATGAAAAAGGTGACAACACAAATTATACAAAAATGCTCTTTACAGAAGTAATAGCCAAAAATTTCCCAAACATGGGAAAGGAAACTGACCTACAGATAAGTCAAGCATATCAAACTCCAATTAGCCATAACCAAAATAAATCTATTCCCAGGCATATATAATAATCAAAATTCCAGAAATTCAACATAAGAACAGAATATTAAAATCTGTTAGAGAAAAGAGACAGATTATCTACAAAAGAAAGCTCATAAGAATCACAGAAAATTTATCAACAAAAATAATGTAGTCAAAAGCATGGAGTGAAGTATTTCAAGTCCTAAAGGAAAATGACTTCCAACACAGACTGATGTACCCTGCAAAACTGTCCTTCAAAATTGATGATCTTTCAAAGTTGATGTCATGGATACTTCCATGAAAAAGAACAGCAGAACTTCATGACTAGCAAACCAACCCTGCAAAGAATACTGATAGTCTAGATAGACATAAAAATAACAACCTCAAGAATACCAACACAAAAAATACCACTCAGCAAGGAAAACAATTAAACAAAGGGGAAAGATAAAGAACAAACAGCAGAAAGAAAACATGACAAAAATGACCCAGTATATATCAGTTATAACCATTAATGTAAATGGTCTCAAATCACCAATTAAAAGAAGCAGACTGGTATAATGGATCAAGAAATAACACTCAACCATATTCTGTATACAAGAAATCCATCTAACCCAAAAGAAAACTCATAGGCTGAAAGTTAAAGGACAGAAGACAATACTTCATGCAACAGGAACCCCCAAAAAAGTAGGGTTAGCTAGTCTGTTTGCAGACCGTGCAAACTTCAATGAATGATCAGAAGAGATAAAGAAGGTCACTACATACTAGTTAGGGGAGAACTTGAAGAGAAAGTGATAAAAATCCTGAATATATATGCACCAAATATGGGAATACCCAGCTACCCAGCTATATAAAACAAATTTTAATAGAAATGAAAAATCAAATAAGCAATACCACAATTATAACAGGAGACCTTAACATCCCATTGACACAAAAAGATGGATCATATAGAGATAAAATCAGCAAAGAAATAACAGAACTGAATCAAGCATGTGAACAAAAGGACTTAGTAGACATGTACAGAGTGTTCCACCCAATAATATCAGAATATACATTCTTCTCAGCTTCGCATGAGAAATTCTCTATAACAGGCCATATAATAGCCCATAGAGCATGCTTAAGTAAATGCAAAAGAATCAAAATTATCTCATGCATATTATCTGATCATAGTGTCATGAACTAGAAATTGATGACAAAAGAAACTCCATAAACACATGGAAATTAAATCATACACTCCTAAATGATCAATAGGTCACTGAGGAAATTAAAGAATAAGTTAAACAATATCTATAAGCAAATGAAAATAAATGTACAACTTATCAGAACCTGTGGGATGCAATGAAAGCAGTCCTCAAAGGGAAATTCATTGCATTGAATTTCCATATCAAGAAAACAGAATGAAAACAAATAAACAACCTGATGCTACAAACTGATGCTAGATGCTCAAACATCTAGAAAAAGTAGAGCAAGTCAAGCCCAAATTTAATGATTTGAAGGGTAGAAATTATAAAGATCAGAGCAGAAATTAACACAATAGAGACAAAGAAAACACTACAAAGAATGAATCAAAGAGCTGGTTCTTTGAAAGAATAAATAAAATTGATAAGCCACTAGTAAACCTTATTAAAAATGGAAAGAAAATACTCAAATTCATGCAATAAGGAATGAAATGGGTGAAATCACTACAGACCCTGTGGAAATACAGATCATCAATATATACTTCAAAATTCTTTACTCATAGGTTCAAAACACAAAGGAAATGGACATATGCATAGAAACATATGAATTATCAAAGCTGGATCATATGAATTACCAAAGCTGGGTCAAGAAGATATAGAACTTATGAATAAACCAATTTCAATTAATGAAGTTGAAAATGTAATTAGTACCTTACCAACAAAGAAAAACCCAGGTCCTAATGGATTTATGGCTGAATTCTACAAGAAATTCAAGGAAGATTTAATGCCAACATCCCTCAAACTCTTCAATGAAATTGAAAGGGAAGTAATTCTCCCTAACTCATTTTTGGAAGCAAGTATTACCCTAATACCAAAACCAGAGAAGTACCCAACCTAAAAAGAGAACTACAGGCCAATCTCCCTAGTGAACATAGATGTAAAAATCCTCAATATCTGAGAGTATAGGCAACTGCACTTAAGATGACAAGATCCACTAGAATACCCACTATGGTTTGATTATTACCTGCCTTTGAAGTTTTATACTGTCTACAATATTTTATTTTTACTAATATTGTTATTTACTGCTATACTCAATTATACTGCTATATTCAATTATGCCTGATGATATAGACATTCTATTGAAGATAATAAGAAACAACACAGTAATCGTTGTAGATCACCTTGTACTGTGGTTTTATACGACTTTTTGGTTTCATGTTTTTATAGGAATTTTTTTGTTTTGTCTTGCTAAGTTTTGTTTTTCCCTCTAACACAGAAAGTATAGAAATACATGCAGAGATTCATGCATGCATAGCTGTCTACGCTCTCACTGTTTGACTATCTACTTTGTATGCTTTAATTTTGTAACTTGAACAACTATTTCTAAGAGGATAATATGTAATTTATTAACTAGTGATTTCTTATTGTTTTTTTTAATTCTGTATTACCTCTACCCTTTACATGCTTTTGTTTCTCTTTAAATAAAAAAATGAAAAAAAATTAAAAATCCTCACTAAATTATTGGCAAACAGAATGCAGCAAGTCATCAAGAAGATTACACCAAGTGGGATTCATTCCAAAAATGCAAGGATGACTCAATATACACAAATCAATAAACATAATAAGCCATTCCAATAGAGCCAATGACAAGAGTCACATGATCATCTCAATAGATGAAGAAAAAACTTTTGATAAACTCCAACACTAATTCATGATAAGAACTATGCATAAAATCAGAATATATGGTCTTTACCTCAATCTGATAGAATCCATGACAAACCAACAGCCAGCATTATATTAAATGGCAAAAAACTGAAAACTTTCACTCTAAAATCAGGAACAAGACAAAGATGTTCATTATCATCACTCCTATCAATATAATGCTGGAAATATTAACCAGAGCAACTAGACAAGAAAGAGAAGTAAACAGAATAAGGGTAGGAAAGAAAGAAGTTAAATTGTTATAATTCGCAGATGACATGACACTGTATATTGAAGATCTCCAAAACTCCACTCAAGTATTTCTAGATGTAATAACCAAAATCAGTAATGTAGCTGGCTGGATACAAGGTCAACACTCAAAATCAATAGCAGATTTATATAAAAATAACCAACTCCCTGAGAGAGAAATAAGAGAAACCACACCCTTCTAAATAGCATCCAAAAAACAAAATACTTAGCAATAAATCTAACAAAAGAAGTAAAAGATCTATTCACTGAAAATCACAATACTCTGAAAAAAGAAATCAAATAGGATCTTATAAAATGGAAAGATATTTGCTATTCATGGATAGGAAGAATAAGCATTGTGACAATGGCCATTATCCCAAAATTGTTATACAGATTTAATGCGATTTCAACTGAAATTCCATTAACATACTTCACAGATATAGAGAAATCATTCCTAAAATTCATCTGGAACCAGAAGAGACCTAGAATAGCAAAGGAAATTCTAGGCAGCAAAAGCAAGGCAGGAGGAATCACAGTCCCTGACTTGAAGTTAAACTACAAAGCTTCTGTGATAAAATCAGCATGGTACTATAATAAAAACAGATCTGAATATCAGTGGAATAAATTAGAAGACATAGCCACAGCTACAAACAAACTCAGCCAACTTATCTTTGACAAAGGGTCCAAAAATGTTCACTGGAAGTAAGATAACCTCTTTAATAAGTGGTACTGGAAAAACTGGTTTTCCATATGCTAAAAACTAAAACTAGACCCATGCCTATCACTGTATAGTAAATTAAAGTCAAAATGGGTCAAAGATCTAAATATTAAAACAAAAACACTGAATCTGCTGGAAGACAAAGTAGGTAGAAATCTTGAATATATAGAAGTTGGCAGAGAATTCATGAACAAAAATCAAACTGCATGGCAAATACTTTCCAGAATCACCAACTGTTATATAATCTTATTAAAATTTTTTTTATGCCAAAAACAATTTCCAACAGAGTGAAAAGGAAACCCACAAATTGGGAAAATATCTTAGACAACTATCTCTCAGAAAAGGACTTCTATCTAGAACATATCAAGAATTTTTAAAAGGTATACATCTGAAATTCAAAGACCCAATCCAAAAATACGCTTCTGAGATGAATACACACCTCTCAGCTGAAGAAATACAAATGGCAAATAAAGACATAAGAAAATGTTCAGCATCACAAATCATTAGAGCAATGTAAATTAAAAACACACTGAGGTTCTATCTCACTCCAGAAAGAATGACTAGGATCAAGAAAACCACCAACAACAAATGCTGCAGAGGCTATGGGGGAAAAGAAACTCTTCTGCACTGTTGGTGGGAGTGTAGACTGGTGTAACCACTTTGGAAATCTGTGGGAAGTTTCCTCAAAAAGCTGAGATTGGAAGTACCATTTGACCCAGCTGTTCCACTTCTGGGAATATCCCCAGAAGAACTGAAAACTTCATATCACAGAAATACATGTGCAACTATGTTTATAACAGCACAATTTATAATAGCTAAATATTGGAAACCAAACAAATACCCATCAACCAAGGAATGGATAAAAAAAAAGATGTGGTATTTCTATACAATGCAGTACTACTCAACTCTAAAGAAAGATAATCTCAAGGCTTTTATAGGTAAATGAATGCATCTTGAGACCGTACTCATAAATGAAGAAAATCAAACTTGCATATGTAAATGTCATATTGTCTCCCTAGTGTAAGAAACTGAAAGAGTAAATAAGATACAAAATCTTCAATAAATATTGTAAAAGGGTAAGAAATGGCTTAAGGGGAAAAAAATAACAGGGAAAAGAGAAAAGAAAGAAGGGAAAGGAAAAAACACATAAATCTGTATATATACACTTAAGGTAGCTAAGATGATTGTACTACTAATTCTATTAGTTCTTGGAACAAAACAGCTAACATTCATTGAATTAGAACAATTTTGCATGTTTATATCTGGTAATGTAAATAACTCTTAAAGATAACCATGCAAAATAATAACCTTAGTTATGTTATTACCACCTTGTTTTGAAAGCTTATATTGTTATTGTTTTGGGGCTGTTCATCACTGTCATTTATTTGTCTCTTTTGTTTCTTGTTTTTCTTGTATTGTGTTTTGTTTTGTTTTTCCCTCTAATACAGAAAGCATAGATATACATGTATAGGCTTATACATGGCTAGATCTCTTAAAGAGTTTACAAGAATTGATTTTATTACATGTGATGATATCAACAGCTACTTAGAAGAAAACAATTATTGCTGATTTCCTATCATCTTGTTTTGAAGACCAATAATGCTTTTATTCTTACTTTTGGTTGGTTATAGTCTATTTTCTATTATTTTATTTCAATGTATGTGCAGGTATGGACAGCTATTTTGAAGAGAACAAGAGATATTATGGTAGCCATTGTTGATTTCCCTATTGTCTGGTTTTGAAGGCCTGTAGTACTTTCATTCTTTTGTTTTGATGTTTTGTTTTAATTCATTGTATGTGAAGATATGAACAACTATTTCAAAGAAAACAAGAGACTTTATGGTAGCCACTGTTGATTTCCTATTTTCTTGTTTTGAAATCTTGTATTGCTTGCATTGTTTTGTTCTTATCTGCTTTGTTCTGTTCTGTTTTGTTTTGTTTTATTCTCATTGAAATAAAAAAGAAACCCTTCTCCACTGTTCATGGGAATGTAGACTGGTGCAACTACTATGATAATCAGTGTGGAGATTCCTCAAAAAAACTAGGATGGAGGATCCATTCAACCCAGCTATTCCCCTTCTTCTCAAAAGAATTAAAAGCACAGTTAGTAACATCCAGAGTTTGAAAACAACCTAAATGCCCATCAACTGAGGAATGAATAAAAAAGTTGTGGTATCTTTATACAATGGAGTACTATTCAGCCATAAAGAAGAATAAACTGGACACTTTTATAGAATAAATGGCTGGAACTTGAGAACATACTCATTAGTGAAATAAATAAGACACACATGTGTAAACAATGTATTGTTTCACTAGCATGAGAAACAGAAGGAAAAACCATGTGTATGTGTATGTATTGGTATATAAAAATATGATAATTATACTACTGATTTCTCTGAATTCAGTGAAGAGAAATATTTGTGCTGGTATTGTTCAGATAATTAAATGTAGACATCTTGTGCTCTGCTGAATGATTTGGGGATGACAAAGCTATTATGATAAAATGAACATGATACTGGCAAAAAAATATATACCAGAGGGTCAATGGAACAGATTAGAAAATGCAGAAAAAGGTTTCTTTAACAATTTGTTTCTAATTTAATTGGGATTCACTCTAGATTTTCTTCAAATCATCAAATTCATAAATCTAGACATAATATTTACTCTTTTACTAGATCAATCTCATTCTGTAAGAAATCTGTTGTAGACTTTTTAAAAATAGTGTACATATCAAAACTTCATTCCATTTTATGTTTTTGTTTTATACAATTATGGACTTCATTATTTTGTGGATTCCGATTTATGATTATTGTATTTTTACATATGTATACCTCTATTCTAATATAATATCTCTAGTATTTTAATTATTGCTTTTAATTTTAAACTTATATCAATGATATTCTATTCTCACTTTTTTATTTGCCTTTGCCTGATACCTGTTTCCTCTTTTAACCTTTTACCTTTACCATTCTTTAAAGATTTCTTACAAATATATTTCTTCAAAGAAATATACAACATGTTTTTGTTTTTTAAATGCAGGATAATTAATAGCAGGTTTAATTTGTTCAATTTTTGTTCATTCATCAGCTTTTTGTTGTTGTGATGAAATATATGAGACAAGATAACTTATGAAGTAATGATGTTTAGTTTCCAGTGTTATAGGCCAAAGACCCTCTGACACTGCTCAGCTTCTGGTGATAAAACTATAGAATATGATAGAAGGTATAAACTTATTCATTAATACAATAATTATTTTTAAAAAGCCTTCAAGTAATTAGGTAATAGGAAAGATTGCCCTAGATCACCCTTGCATCAAAGTAAATATGAGATCACAAACTATAAAAATCAGTAAGAACATTTTCCTGTATTAGATGATCATCACTCAAGCTTTAATAAAGTGGAACATCTTTGTGACTAGAGTTTTGTGTTTATTTGGTCTTGCATCAGGGAACACAGTGAATGCTCAATAAATATTTACTGGATATACAGGTTATCTAGGAGAACTCAGCAAAAGAAATACTCAGACAAAACTAAAGGAACTTATTACCTATCATTAAAAATTAGAATAATAATAAATCAAAGGCAATAGAAAGAAGAAATCAAAAACAAAAATTCTAAACTTGATCATTTTAAAAATGAATAAAATAAATTCAAAAGCCTCTTTGACAATATGAGTGGTGGTGATTAATCTTATAAGTACCTTGTAGCTTTTAAGTTTATTTCTCTAATAGGACAATTTCCAAGCAAAATAAAACTATTCAACTTGACCTCAAGAAGAAAGTGGAAAATTTGAAACATTATACGAAAAGATCTGGAATAGTGAAACAAAAAGAATCTTATATTATTAGGAAAAAAATTCAATGAAATATTGTGAAGAGAAATGAAAGACGATGCTGTTGCTGCTGCTGCTGAAGATGATATGATGATGATAATATAATAATGATTAACTTGACATTTATATAGTGATTTCTATTTACCAAGAATATACAATATAGACCCAGATTTCTCCTTATCAACTTGTTAAGTGAGTTCTTTTACTATATTAAAGGTAAGAAAACTGAAACACACAGAACACAAATCCACAGATATGGTGAATAGGGCAGAGCAAAGAATTGAATCCAATTTGGTTGTTTATAAAATTTGTGGGGTTTTTTTTGTACTGGGGATTGAACTCATGATCTTGTGCTTGCCAGGCAGGTGCTTATACCACTGAGCTAAATCTCTGGCCAAGTTTGTGTTCTTAATCACCATGCTATACTGAAAATGTGGTTTATAAAGATTCCAGACTTTAAAACTGTAACATAGTATTACACATGTAGATACATATGTATTCATGTGAAATATGGTTATATGGAATTATTCAAACATGAAAGAAAATACAGAAGATATGCTCTAGCTTTTTTACATGGCCCACAGTATGGAGGGAAAAAAGGGATGAAGAAAATATAGAAAAATTAAAAACAATTTAAAAAACATAATTCCCTTAGCAAATAGATAGTGGTCTGGAAATACCACATTATCATTCTAAAACAACCAGGACTTCTTAGAGGAAAAAAGCTGAAGTGTACAACATAAGGCTGGAGCATCTCAGTAGACCAGTCATCAAAATTACTTAGGAGTGTAGCAAAGGATTCAGAAGTCAAATTGGAAAGTCTTCTTCTGGTTACCTAACAAAACACATGCAAAAAATTAGGATTTTTAATAACAATAGAATAAAAAAGACATAAATAAAGAAAGACAAATACAGTCAGAAAGAGAACATGAAAGATACACTGTTCTTTGAGAAATAATAAAATTAGTATTGCATAAAAAATAAATACATTTTACCCAGTGAATCAATCTACATATTTGATGTGCTTCTATTTAAAATCTAGAGAAAATTCTTGCCTCACTTTTGTGGTAAATTGGTTTTTAAATAAGGAACCAGAGGAATATCCACTGTTTCAAGACGAATTATTTGTTCAGAAAATTTATTGGCATTGTCATAAAAACAATAAAAATTTAGCAGAGTTATTAATAAAAGTTCATATCAAGTCACTGGCTTTCCACATTACTAATACCAATTTAAAAAGCACATTGAAAGAAAAGTTCAAAAGGGCTGGGGATATAGCTCAGCAGCACAATACCTGCCTGGGAGGTGCAAGGTCTTGAATTTGATTCCTGGTATTAAAAAAGAAAAAAATCATTCAAAAATTCTAAGTTGTCTGGGGACAGATATAATTCATAATATGTGCAATAGTCTTATTTTCAATTCATAGATATTATTGAAGGCTAGTTAAAATTCATAAAATTATGATAACAGTATAGATAGAAAAGTATTAAGGAGAAAATTTTCTGTTAATCAATTTACAAAGTCAATGTAATTTAAGTGAGGATTTCATTAGTGTTCTTTATGAAACTTGCCACACTAATTCTAAAATGTGTGTCTAACTCAAGGACTACAACACCAAAGAATTTGAGAAAAAGGAAGTTCCTAGGTGTCAATACTGGCAATTTGTTAGAGACTAAGGTTACATAATGGCACAAGAAGACACAAATTGCTCCAAAAAAACTGCAAAGAATGTCTGAACAATGTAAATAAAATTTTGAAATATGATAGTAGAAATAAACCACACACAGGAGAAAATATTAGTAATATGTACAGCATTACTATCCTTGAAGAAACTTGCAGTAATCAGAAAAGAGAATGAACAAGTAGAAAAGGTAACAAATGACGTGAAGTAATTACTGACAGTTCCTGACTTACAAATGTTCAACTCACAGTTGTTCTACTTTTTATAATGGTGCAAAAATGACACACATCACTAGAAAACCATACTTAAAAATTGTAGTTTATCTGAAGCTAGCAATGCACAGTGTAATACTCTTACCACCCTAAACACCACTAGCAAGCACAATGGTAAATACAGTTCAGTGTACTATGTTGCCGACCCATGTCATTTGATAGATGACTTAGTGACTTTCTAATTGCTGAAATATAGTACTCAACACACACAATTTAATGAAGGAAAGGTTTATTTGGGCTGACAGTGTGTAGAGGTTTCAGTTTGCAGTGACTGGCTTTAAGGAAGGACTGAATGGCTGAAGAAGCATGCTCATGGCATGGTAAGCAAGAAACAGAGAGGAATCAAGGGAGGAAGAGGGACATATATCCTTCCAGGCCATGCCCATAGTGATGCACTTATTTTTATCACACTTCACTTCCCAATATCATACCTAACTATAAACTCAACAGTGTACTAACCGAATGATACATATAATCACCCTGTTATGGATTAAAACTAGTGGTCAGCTTAATACAAGCTGAATTAAATCAGCATGGTGCTGAGTATAGATGGTGTGCCTGAGGGAAGTTGCCAGCATAAATAGAGATATGGAGAAGAAGAGCTAGGTATTGTGGGTTTCCTAAGTGTTGCTGTTTTGTGCTGTTGTTTCTCCTGGAGGAGATTTTCATGACTAGCTTCCCCAATACGAGTTCAACCATTATCATCAAAGGAGCTTGGGACCTTGTTTGGTGAGAGTGGCTGTGGTTTACTTTGGGGGAGCTCTGGTCTTTGCATCTAGCACTGCTTCCTGGCTTCAGAGGAGAAGATGTGTGCTATTTAAACTCCAGGAGAAACTTGTCACTCTGGCTTTCTGGCATATGCTTGACTATTCTTATCATTGGAGAAGCTTGGGACTTCCATGTTGCTAAAGATGGCAGTGGTGATTTTCAGGGCAGCCCTGGTCTCTACTATGAGCATGACTTCTCAGCTCCAGTGTAGAATCTTCAACCTACTAGCACAGCTCCTTCACCATGCTGGCATAGACACTCTCGCTTCCATAGCTGACCTTTGGTCTTTCCAAGTGTAGATCCATAAAACAGACTGGTGTGAATCTTTTTTGTGGGCTCTAGATCTCATGGAAGGCATTGTCATGAGCCCTAAGTCTTCACCTGGACTCATGCAGGACATTGCTGTGGGATCCAGGCCCTTGGCTGAACACTCTGGGTCTTTACTATTGTGAACAGATTTCCTGCGCTTTTTGTGTTTAACTCTGGGTGAACATCATAAAATAATATTATAAATTCTGTGTCTTGATTATAATTGTTCTTCTCATAACCCCTGACTGAAATACCTGTCATGATTCAATCATCTCTCCAAAAGCCCACCCAAGAAAACATTGGGAGGGATATCTAGATATAAACCATAACAGCAGATTAGATGTATATGATGTATTTTTGACTTCTTATATTTTTAACTAATGCTATTTTTTTCAGAGCATGACCCCACCATAAGTTTAAGATGACCTGTATTTTCAGAGAAATTGAATGAAAATTCAACAACAAAAATATGCTTGAATTCAATAGTTACCAAAAAATTAGCAAAACATTCATCAAATTGATGAATATTTTAAAATCTGATAATCAAATGGTAGTCTAGATGTGCAAAAACAGTAATATTTTTGTTGGCAGTAAAGAAATGAATTAAACCAATTATTAAACAGAATACCGAGAATAATCTTCATATAAGAAAATGGGCGATTATAGAACAAAGAGAGATTTTATGATCCTTAATTCTTTAGAAGTGCAAAGGCCATGTTTATTTTTTCTTTTTATCATAAAGATGAGAGAGGTTGGTTCCTCATTCCAAAGCTAAATAAAGGTGGCAAATTCGAAGAATTACTTAGTAAGGGATGGTGACATCTCACACCCTAACTAGTGCCGTGCTAAGTGCAGCATATTCACCTGATCTTAGCTTCATTACAGAAGCAGAACATAGACCTTGTGCAGGTAAGGGAATTCCATAGTGTTGATAGTATACATGTTAAGTGAAACTACTGTACTTCTCACCTGAAGATTTCTGAATGTGTATAGTTTGGTAGAACATTTATAATAATAAAGCAGATGAGCACCATGGTTTGTACACCTGGAAAGAAAAGGATCAGGAGGTATTACATGCATAGGTCTCTGAAGTTTCAGGCAAGTAGCTCAGTGGTTCCCATGGAAACATGTGATGAGACTAGAGCAAAGTCAGCTAATCAATGAAATGTTTCCTTTAAAAGTTATTGAAAACATGAACCTCTAGAAGGGCTAAAAGAGTCATGTCTGTCTCTTGGAAGTGTCCTGGATGACAGTCCAGACTGTGGTATGGTGAACACTGATCCTCACAAAATACTCTCATGTGTATTTTTATGCACATTAATAGAAGAAACAACCAAAAATCAGCAAAAACACAGTCCCAGTATATTAGTCACCTTCCTGTCACTAGGACAAAATATCTCATGCCCAAAATTTAAAGGGTCAGAGATACATTTTGGCTCACAGTTTCAGAGTTCAGTCCATGGTTTGCTGGCTCCATGGCAGAAGACACAAGACAGGAAAGTGCTCAACTTCTGTCATCCAAGAAGCAGAGAGAGATGAGAGGAACCAGGAACAAAAATATAGTCTTCCAGATCAGGCCCCCTAATGGCCCACTTTCACCAGGCCCTACCTCTTAACAGTACATTCAGTAATGAATTTGCCAAAGGATTCATCCACTGATTAGAATAGAGACCCATGATACAATTGACCTCCAAAATCTCACATTTGAACACATGAGACTTTGGGGGGCATTTTAGATCTAAACCATAACATCCATGAGAGAAGAGAACTTCCAGTTTTCTACAGAGGATCCTTTATGTGAGATCCAGGGGGAGAAATGAGGTGGAAATTTTACAAAGGCAAACCACGCCCTGATCACTTTGCCTTTTACTTGCTAAGAGTGAAATGGCAAGTCCTGTTGTCTTCTTATCTACAGTTCCCTAGAGCTTTATCTCTGCACTCAAATGAGAGACTAGGTTAATTTTGCATGGAGTTTGAGGTTGAAGTTTACCTGGAATAAAATAAGTTGAAATTATTGAAAATAACCACAGAGTACAGGATCTGCCTAAAATGCTATTAAAAATCTACTACCTAAAATGCTATTAAAAATCTACTACCCAGCAGAGTAGGAAATTCAAAAGAGCAGAGTTGTAAACATTAATTTGAGGGGGAAAAAAACCACATTTTTATGTTTCTATCTATGCAAGCTAGCAACTTTCAATAAAACAGTCCCAGCTGCCACAAAGAGCAACATGCCAGTATCTAGTAAAATAGCCAGTGGGCACACCGGATACACTAGTAACACTTAGGCTTTCCCACAGTAGCCCAGGAGACATGAATATTCATTGCACTGGTATTTACAAAATAGTAAAAATTTGCAAATAATCAAAGTGTTCATGAAAAGGACAGTAAATATATTGCATTGTGAGGCATTCAAACTAATGAAAATAATGCAGCAGTTAAAATGTACTAAACTAAAAAACATATTCAGTGAAAAACAAGTTTAATAAAAATGTATCAGTACACAAAAGTACTTATGTAAATTTTTTTAAAAATAAATAAGACATTAACACTGTTGTTTCAGGCACATACGTGTGCAATGAATGCATAAGAGTATGGGACCACAGTAATGTTGCAAACCAGAAAGAATAGGAAATACACAATAAGAAAGCAAAGGAGGAAATGTAAACTCTAAATAATATCTGAAATACATTTGAAAAAGCTAATATATTTTTAAACTCTGGAAATATGCACACATTTTTATGATGATTGTTATATTGTTTCCTGATAGCCTTTCTCTTCAGCCCTTTCCTTCTATATGATTCCACTTTCCTGAGAGGTATCCAGCCTCACCTTCTTTCCCATATTAAAAAAGTAACCTGATATCTGCCACTGGCATTTAGTGTGGGTGACAGTTTATTACCCTCAGAGATATCTAATTATATGATTGTTAAATCTATACCCATACTTTCTTTCAAAACATTACAAATATCAGAGAACAGATGGGCACATCTTTGTCATTTTAGTGTCACTCCCCTGTGAAACTGGTTTTCCCCAGGCTCTTGAAATGACATCTGCTGTGTAAACTTTTCTGAGCCTGTGTGTGATTCAAGTCAAGTTCAATAGAAAGCAATTATCTTGAATATTGTTTTACTATTAAATTAATGCAAGAAACTTGCACAGAGTGATTTGGATATTCATAGAACTGCATATTAGTGCATTAAGGCGTAGCTCAATTCCCTGGCTGGACATAGAGACCAAACACAAGACAAATCTCAGTTTTACTTTTGGAGAAAATCTTTTCCTGGAGGATATGTAGTTTAAGAAACATTGGAGAGGAGTGTCTGAATTTGGAATGAGGCACTTGATATTCTCTAGTCCTTCTCCATCAGAATGGCCCAGAGCCACAGGCTGGCTCACTGTAAGTCACAAGCCACAGGGCAGGATCGTACTCTAAGGCTGTGCACAGATGGACAGATTGCCATTAGCTGGAACAGAGAGCTAATTATTTCACCATTTGCATTGGATTTAGATTTTTTACCTTGTCTTTTTTAAAGTAACTTTAAAATGATTTGAGCTTTTTATAGTGACATTTTGTACTATAACTAGCAGTTTCTCCACTGGCAAATTCACTGGAACCTTCCCAGAATGCAATTTTTTCAGAAAACTGCTGCAGGAGTCCTCCCAATGTCGATGTGGCTTTTAAAAATCCCCAAACTCGATGCAATAACCCCAAGAAATGTGACAGAGGATTCAATGCATGTGATTCTTAAAATTTAGCAAAATATGCTTCGGTCAAAGCTCATCTCTTATTATTCAAAAGATGTGAGAGAGTAGCCAAGAAAAAAATGAATTAGAGGCTACAGAATACATTCTAAATTACCAAAGATTAAAGACATAAAAATTTCAAATTAGGGCCAGAGTTGTAGCTCAGTGACACAGCCTTCACCTGGCATGTGTGAGGTCTGAGTTTGATTCCCAGTACTAAAAATTTTTTTCTGTTTATTATGTTGATTTTTAAATATATGTGTAGGTTATTTAATTCTCCAGATATAAAATATATTGATTCATTTTTTAAAAAAATTCCTGAGAGAATTATAAAAAATGGTGATTATAGCATAACCTCATATATAAAGTCTTTACAAGTATCACAGGAAATTAGTAAATTCAGTAGGTTTTCTACAAACATAATAAAAAATTTTAATATAAAATTGCAATTGGGCATTGTAATTTATAATGCAGCTACAACAGTAAAAAAGAAAAACATTCTAAACACATTTATACTTAGTTTGTCAAATTTTGAGGCCACAAAAAGGGAGAAAATTGTACATAAATTTGTGGCTTACTTATATAATTAGATTTAAAACTTACAGAATTCCTGTTACACAAATGTTAATGTTTCCATCCCTAACCTTGTAGAAACTAGGGAAAATGAGAATTGGAAAAGAGATCAAGAGAAATAAAATTTTAGGCAATACCAGCTAGAATTAGTAATTCAAATATTGTTTACCAAGCCATTGCTTCTTAGGAATTGAAAATGGTTCTATTTAAAAGTTCCAGTCTTATTTCCTTAATGCAGACCATTTTCATTTAATGATTAAATCCCATTTTTTTCACTTTATGTTTTGTACTTCACTTAAGAATTCAACTATAAAACAGCATGATGCACTTAGGAAGAAGCAAAACAAAATTTTCTAAGTTTATTTTTTATTTAGTTAATCAAGTTAACAAATATTTATTGAGAGGAGGCACTCTAGATGTGGTAGAAGTTGAGACTATAACATGATCACTTCCTGAAATCTGACTTAATATGAATAGTGTTCAATAATTAAAAGCAGTGACATCATCTAACATTATTCTGGGAACTTGAAATATTTTAATGTGCAGCATCATCTAACTTGAAAAAGTAACTTGTAAAAAAGCACTTTAGCTGTCACATGTAACAATATGAGGTTTACCATATTTTATTCTATTATGTTGTCTATGGAGATTATCTCTTCAATGAATATCAACATGTATTTATTGAGTGGTATGATTATTTATCTTCTTGCACCTCAGTTTTCTTGTCTGTGAGAGAGGCAACTAACAGTGTCTAACTGGTAGTCTTTTGAGGGTTAAATGAGATTAGAAACCCTATATTTGGTCTACTGTCTAAACTTTAGACCTGAGAAGAAAAGTATTTTCCATCTTCCCTCTCATTATTCAGAAAGGGCCCCATGCCCACAGTTAAGACATTCACCAACGAGAAGAACAAGATAATTTAGGCTTTAACTTTGAGACATGGAAAGAAATGTTGAAAACTTGGGTTGCATGAAATTAAGCAGGTGGATGGGTAGATACAAATATAAAGTCAGGCAACATGCAAGTCCTAATGTAAATTTGAAGTTCAGGTAATTAAAATATAATTTTTAAAACTTTTTATTTTAAAGAGAATAAAACAAAACAGAAAAGAACAATGCAAGCAACACAAGACTTCAAAACAAGACAACAGGAAATCATCAATGGCTACCATAATGTCTCTTGTTTTGTTTGAAATAGTTGTCCATAACTTCACACCCAATAAAAATCAAACAAAACAAAATAGTATAAAACCAGTCAAAACAAAAGAATGAAAGCATTATGGGACTTCAAAACAAGACAATAGGAAATCAACAATGGCTACCATTATGTCTCTTGTTTTCTTCAAAATAGCTGTTCATACCTTTATACATAATGAAATCAAATAATAGAAAGCAGACTAAAACCAGTGAATAAAAAGCATTACAGGACTTCAAAACCATATAACAGGAAATGAACGGTG
The DNA here is from genome assembly GCA_004027455.1 of Hydrochoerus hydrochaeris. Lineage (NCBI taxonomy): Eukaryota > Metazoa > Chordata > Mammalia > Rodentia > Hydrochaeridae > Hydrochoerus > Hydrochoerus hydrochaeris. The sequence goes on from PVLA01002136.1 coordinate 269,368, forward strand.
GTTACTATAATATCTCATTTTCTTCAAAACAATATACTACCACACATAATAAAATCAAATAAAACAACAGAATAGAACAAATCAAAACAAAAGAATAAAAGCATTGTAGGACTTCAAAACAAGATGACAGGGCATCAACAATGGCTACCATTATGTCTCTTGTTTTCTTCAAAATAGCTGTCCATACCATCACACATAATAAAATCAAACAAAAATAAAATAAAATCAATTAAACAAAAGAATGAAAGCATTATAGGACTTCAAGATAATAGGAAACCAACCATGATTACCATAGTACATCCCATTATGTTCAAAATAGCTGATCATACCATTAGGCAAAGTAAAATCTAATAAAACAAGGCAGAACAGGACCAAACCTAACACAATTATGGAAACAATACAAGAGTTCAAGACAAGACAGTAAGAAAATAACAGTGGTTACCACTTTCCCTCCTAGGTATTTCCTTCCCTGTCACTTTTATAATATCTATTGTGCTTTTTGAATCCCACTAACTCCTTCTGTTTTTATGCTAGGGTTTGCCTTTATAAATTCAAACTGTTTTGCCCATGAACATGATCTCCAGTTACATCCATTTACCTACAAGAGCCTCCAGATTATCCTACTTTATATCTGGGTAGCTTTCCACTGCTTGAAAATGCCATATCTTTCTTATCCGTTCTGTAGTTGATGGGCAAGTTACCCTGGCTTTTTTCTGGTCTCCTGTCACATGGAACAATTCTTTTCTCTCTTTTGATAATCATCTATGAATTTCCTTTTCAGTTAAATATTTCTTGTATATAGTATATTGATAGATCTTGTTTCTTGATCCACTCTCCCTGTTTCTTTTTATTGCTGATCTGAGGCCATCTACATTAATGGCTACAACCAGTATACATTGGTTCATCTCTGCCCTGCTGTCCTCCTGGTGTTGGCCCTCCACTTATCCCCTTCCTTCAGTTGCCTGTGCTATTTGGCGATCCTCCTCTGCTGCTGTTCCTGGAACCATAGTCACCTTTACCTCTGTCTAGAATATCCTTCAGCACTCTCTGTAGGGTTGGTTTGGCGATCACAAATTCCTTCAGTTTTTGTTTATCATGGAAGTATCTTATTTTTCCATCAGTTTTGAAAGTTAGCTCAAAATAAAACTCTTAAAAAGAATGGTGAAAACAAAACTAATTCCATTCTTCCAGGAGTTGAGATGGCTTTTAGGTAATAAATGCATGAAAATGAACTAAGGTTATTAGAAGTATAGTATAGTGACTAGAAGTACATTTTGCCACAGAAAAAAGTCACAGTAATGCCCTGGAGAAAATTAGTTAACCTCTGAACTCTAACTCCTCTCATCTAACCACAAAGACAGAATAAACCTTGGTTCTGATCAAACTTATCAGCTAAAAGAATATATGATTAGAAATAAAAGCCTCTCAGTTTATTGTATCTCATTGTCAGGATCATTGATTGTATAAACGGCCAAATTACAGACTACAGCTGAATTAGAAAAGGGAACTAGACCCACATCATCCCAGTAAAGTGGATTGAAAGGCTGGAAGCCCTGAGGTTGTGCTGTGCTAGCGAGACTCAAATGTCTGCCAGTTGTCATTTCTCATGACTGAAACAGCCCACATGGCACCTGGACAGTAGAGTTGCATCTGTACCTCTGTGGTTTCCATGATGCTGTTTTATGCATGCATGTGTGCTCCTGTACTCTATTAGTTCTTAAAGTTAGTGAATTTGTGCTGCATAAGACAATTTGATGGGGCTCAACAAGAATTTGAATCTTCAATCCACTCTGGTGCTTAATAGGCAAATAATATGGTTCTGAATTAAGCAGCTGACAAGAACATGCCAACTATGGACCTGGAGATTTTAAAGTACTCCTAAGTAATATAACATGGACTCCACAATTTTGGGTCAAGATGAGCCCTGAGATGGGTGGACAATTCATGTCCTAGATGTACTGGTGAAAAGGTAAAGTTTCTGTGTTGACAGAAATAGTGGCAACTTGAATTCTAACCATGTTTTGATCTTCACGAATGTTTCTATGAGAAGTCTGGTTTGTGTGTGAAACTGATTGTAACTTCTGGTGAAGGTGAAGTGCCTTTCACCTGTAAGCTTCCCAATTAGGTAGCCGTTCACTTCAAAACCCTCCAACTTAAAGATATCAATGATCAGTTACTTGCTCAGATGATCCTTAAATTAACTAAAAGAGTTAAAATATGCTGCTAAAATTCATACACAAATGAAAAGTAGAATTACTATGTTTCCAACACTTGTACTTTAGCAAATAAACACAAAATAATTAAAAACAGATGCTCAAGAGAGATTTGTACTCACATCCACAGCAACTTTATTCACAATATGTCAAAAGGTAGAAGCAAGTTAAGCATCCATCAATGAATAAATGATGAAATGTGTTATGTATGTATAAATGTGCAACACAGACACATATATATCTATGATAAATACATGTATATATAATATGCATGTTATATATGATAGAATATTTTTAGGCTTAAAAACAAATAAATTTGACACACGCTAGAACATGGGTGAACCTTAAAAGCATGCTAAATTAAATAAACTAGTAAAAAAAGAACATATATAGTGATTCATATGTATACGAGTAACTTGTAGTAGTCAAATTCATAGAGACTGTAACTTGGGATTTCAAAATTAGAGGTTTACTTTTTATTGTTATGTCCCCCTCCATACATGCCCCTAGAGAACAAAGATTCTTTTTTATGACAAAAGAAGCAAAATTCCAATTCTTAATATAAAACATTTGAGAAAATTTAATCTTTTAAGGCATGTATTAAACTCTGGTATCCAAAGTAGGAGGCATAAGAAGGAACTGGGTTGATAAAGAAAATATCATTACCAGATGCTTATTTTCTATCTAGAAAATTTTAAAAGGCAGCTTTATTGATATTCACAGGACTGGTTTGGGGGCTCTCAATGCCAGCTAACCTCTCAATGTGAGTGCACTGATGTCCTCAGAATTTCACAGCACCAAGCAGTCACAGTAGCTCCTTCACTGTCTCAGGTGGATGCAGTTTACAGCAATTTACATAAACCTACGTAAGTGGATTATATTAAACTATGCTTATAAAATAAGTAATGGCCATAAGAAGAAACTGTAGGTTGAAAATGACAATAATAATACATTAATAATAAGCACAAGACACAAACAAGAAATGATAGAACAACACTTTGACTCTTCGGATAAGTTCTTACATCATCAACAACATTTGAAGTCAAAAACTAAATTAGTTTCTTATAAGAAAAACTCAAAATATAAATAATTTAAAGAGCACAAAAGAGGTACATGATAGGAAACAGGGAGGTAGACCTTGTGGAGATAGGAAGTAGAACTGTAGATGGTTGGAGACAGGAGGGCGGGGAAGGACAGGGGAAGTAAGAATGACCAGGACGCAAGATGTATCTGTACCAATTCCCCAGTGTAAATAGGGCTATTATGTATCACAAGTAAATACTAATAAAATGTAGCTACTTACTAAGGTTTAACAAAAAGTAAGTCCATCTCAGAATTTACTTAAAAGGCTACTTAGAAAACAAATTAATTTCTACTATACTTGAGAATGAATATGAACCCAAATATATGTACTCTGAGGCTCTCATTAATCATTGTATATGTGAAGTGCATTTTTACAATTTGTGCACACCTTAAGGTATGAATTCAGATTTTTATTGTAGGGGATGAGACATCAAAATAATATAGATACAATTGCTTCAAGCAACTGGGTTGATATTTGTGAATCAAATTTTAGTTTTGTTAGAGACCTCAGTTAATGCTCTTTTTGACAAATGTAATGATTTCATTTTGATTTCAGTACCACTTAATATCAGGTAGTACTAAATATATACATATAAATAGATACATATACTAAATATATACACGTACATATATGAATATATTTAGTACTACCTGATATTAAATGGTAGTAAATAAAATAAAGTTAATAAATCATATGTACATGATTTTACTAGTCTTATTTTTAAATGTTCTATTGAACTCCTAAAACCCAAAAACAAAACAAAGAAAAAACCCAAAAATATCTTAGACACCTCTGCTTCCATTATAAATAAGTTAAATAAATGATTCTTTAAAATGTTAGAATCATGTTGATAATTTAAGAATATAAATGCAAGTCAGAAGTTCAATTTCCATAATTTAAACCATTATTTTTGGAAAAGATATTTAAATGTAAAACATGCACATGCATTTTTTTACTCTGAAATATCAATAACTGTGCTTCACAGTAGAAAAATTACTTAACTTAAAGAGTAAAATCATGTGTTCTAGTAGAATTATTTGTAACCACTTATTTATATGACTTTTGGGTTTAGAAATAGACTTATACAGGCATAAATTTCCAAAATGTTTTTTATTATGGGTTTAATCTTATTGAGTTTAAATCTTATGTGTCGACACAAAGAGTGTTTTCATGGAAATTATACTAACCAGTAGCATTAAAAGGAGAAAACTTAAATAGAAATAATTACAACTATAATGTTACTGTAAATCTTTGTTATTTGACATATACAAGAAACAAATTGGAAACTATTCCCTTGCAAGTAAAAATATAGAATCATATTGCTATTAGAATGAATCTAATAAGGCAAATATTTACCTCTGAATTTTCCATGTATGTAAAAGTACTTACAACTGCTGATTTATGAAGAAATCTAAAATGAAATATCTACCAAAATAAATCGATTTGAATATCAAATAGACATCTCAAAAATATAAATTCCACTCAGGCTAGAACTCCTATGGCAATAGGTAACTTATTTATATAGCTATTACAAAAACATTAGCTACTAAAGAAATGATAGCGATAATGGACATTCTACTTATGAGAAAATATGTTAATAATCCTTTTCCCTTAAAAAAGAAAAGCATGTATTTCCTTTCAAGCAGAGTTTCACAAAGATGCAGACATGTTGTAAATGAAAATTTGCCTTGTTTCTAAAAAGGTTTTAAAACAAATAGTTCTAAAATGTTATATTGCTTTAAAAATATTTTGTTAAATTTTTGTGTATTAGCTAAGGCAATACCAGATGTGACAATAACTAAACTTAAAACCATCTAATAACTCAAATGTTATATTTTTAGCCATATTAGTCTATTCTAATCAGGAGAAAAATATCAGGTAGTAAGTTGAATAGGGAAATTTTAGTGTAAATAACTATTAAGTGTAATAGGGACTAGAATGATGCTGTCAGGAACACTAAAAACTACAAGAATTTCAGATATCATGAGTGAGCACTGCACTTATGAATGAATGAGATAGAGCAACCACGAAAGAATCCCTGACTCTCAGGACAGCAACCAAGACCTTGCTGAAGAAGGGATGGTGATGGCTTACTAGATGGCAAAGAAGTCACTTGGTTTCTTTTCAGTGTTAAGGCTTAGATCAAGAATGACCATGAAAATGCTCACATACTTATAAGTAGAGCTTTTGGAAAGCGACTGAATGTGCTGTCAGGAGGTGAGTCCTGCTCAGAAATAGCAGATCACTGGGGTCAGGACCTGAAAGGAGGTACCTGCCCCGTCAGTTCCTCCTTTTGTACTCTGCTTCCTGACTGCCATGACATGAGTAGATTTCCTCCATCAGACCTCCCATCAAGCCATTTTTCTCTTGGAACCAGTTAACCATGAACTACAATGTGTGCAAGTGTTGGGTATTGTAGTAGATCAGTGGACTCATTACTATGACTGCTACCTGCCCATGCTTTAGAAACTATGCAACTGATTCACAGGAGGGGATTGAAAGATTTGGAGATGCCAACTAGATTAGATTTGAAATGCTGTAAGCCAAGCTTGATAGGAGATTCTGGTTGGAGCTCAGAAAACCAGAATGCTAACAGAAATGACCATAAAGACCAGGCCTACGAGGCTTCCATTGGAAACAGACTCCACTGGCAGATGGAATTGAGACCATATGTGTTATCCTTTGGCAGAAAATACGTCTTCATATTTTCCTGAGACTTTTTCCAGAGACTGAGATTGAGGGTGACAGGCTAATTAATCTTGTGGAGAAGATTTCAAGGCAGCCCAGCATTCAAGCTGTAGAATTGATACTGCTCCTGGCATTTAGCCAGTTTATACTGAACATCAGGTGCCAAAAATATTATTTGGCAAGTTTTAGATTTTAGCAGAAAGGGAGTTCCTGCAAAGTGGGTGCACTGGAGAACTTAACTGCTAAAAGAGATTAGCATAAAAAAGAAACAAAGTACTCTGCATCAAAAAACTAGGAAAGACACTTTGAAGGCATTTCAGAAATTCACAAGACTTCACTCATCCCAGGGTCAAGGATGGAAATTTTTTGTTTGAGAAGAGAGCCCCTGGGCCCAAGTTCAGAAAAAATAAACAACAACAACAAAAACACCTAGATCATTGGTTCCCTGAGATTTGGCTCACATTGCTTAGATGTCTAGACACTTAAAAGCTCTGTACCCATGTTCTAAGGGGCTCCAGCTCAGGCTTGAGTTAATATCAGGTCCTGGCATTATCTATGTGGTGCCAGTTTCATAGTCATGCAGAATGCAAGAACTGTAGGATCATGGAGGCTCCTGCCCTGATTTCACAAGAAGGGTTGCATTCTCCTGAGATGGCAATGCATGAGCCACAAAAGTAAAACCAAAGGTGCAGTAAGGCCCCAGGAAGCTAGAGACAGCATAAACATAGAATTTCTCCTGAGGAGAGCTATAGACAATGAACAGAGCCACCCCAAATGCTAAGCCATAAGTGTACTGCCACTCAAACTCTGTGGAGTTCACATTTTGTCACAGCTTGTTCTGGATACTGGACATGCAGCTATAAAATTTAATGTTTTCTCTGCTGAATTTCAGTCTTTCTTTAGTCTCATTCCTTTCCACTCCTCCACCAACCCACACATTGGAATGGGAACATGCCATTGCATGTTAGAAGTGTTTGGCTTTCTTTAGATATTTTGCAGGGGCTCACAGATAAGAGTTTGCCTTGAGTTTCAGAGGAAACTTTGGATTGGACTTTTTAGCAATGTTGGAACCATTAAGACTTTGGTGACTTAGAAATATATTAAGTTCATTTTGCATAAATAGATGCCTATGAGTCTTTTGGGGATTAGGACATAATGTTATGATTTAGATTTTTTTAAAAATGTAGACACCAGCAAGCAAGCCCTGTCTGGGAACCAATGCCACGCATGGGCTGCCACCACAAGGAACAGCCAGACTCAAACCTCTCCTGGTAAGTCAGTGCTATTCACAGACTGAGGGAGACAGAGAACAAGGCCACATCAGCAAACAAGTCCAGTCTGGGAACCAGCACCATGTGCAGGCCCCCACCAGACTGTGAACAGCCAGACCCCAGCCCCTTCCAGAGCACAAGAAATACCAGTCCTATTCCTCATAAGCAACCAGCTTATCCAGAGAAACACAGGCTATGGTGATAGTTATCAAGGTGAAATGCAATTGGATGTCTGTGATGCTTTAGTGTTCACTAACATTGCAGGTCTAGGGCCAGTGGTCTGATCATAGGTTCAGAAGATAGCAGCACACAGTGTGGCATCTAGGGGGGGGGGTTGCCTTCTGAGGGTTGTAACCATTGTTGATTCCTTATGGTCTTGTTTTGAAATTCTATATCATTTCCATTGTTTTGTTGGGTTGGGTTTATTCTCGTTTGTTTTGTCTGATTATGTTAAATCTGATGGTAGAAGCAGCTATTTCAAAGATAGCAAGATATATTATGGTAGCATTTTTGGGTTTACTATTGGCTTGTTTTGAAGTCCTTTATTGCATTGATTTTTTTTGGTATTGTTTCTGTTCTATTCTGTTCTGTTTGATTTTTATTATGTCTGAAGTTATCTGCAGCTATTTTAAAGACATCAAGAGGCATTATGGTAACTACTGTAGATTTCATAATGTTTTGAAGTCCTGTTTCTCTTACACAGATTGTTTTGATACATTTTATTCTGTTTTATTCACTTGAAAATAAAATAAAAGACCGAGGGTCTGCCCTGCCACCGGGAACTCAGGGCAAGCCCGCCTCAGGGGTAGGCTACCCGGGAGCTTCACCGAGGACCTGCCCTGCCACCGGCAACTCAGGGCAAGCCCGCCTCAGGCGTAGGCTCCCCTGAACCTCCACTGAGGACCTGCCCTGCCACCGGGAACTCAGAGAAAGCCCACCTCAGGGGTAGGCTGCCCAGAACCTTCACAGAGGGCCTGCCCTGCCACTGGGAACATGGAGGAGGCCCGCCCAAGACTGAAAACTGCCCTGGACTGCTACAGATGGGCCACCCTACCACCTGGAACATCAGAAGATCTCAGCGGGATCCATTTAGTGTGAGGAAATTTGGAACTTTGCTGCCAGGTGGCGAACTTTGGACTACACCGGATTGACTGTATCAATGTGGTGAGTATAGCCCTAAAAGAGAGGTGTACAGGGGATAAATAGGGCCAGTAGTAAAACCCCCTCCAACTAACTGTAAGACTTTGGTGTGTCTGAAAAGAGTGTGTGTGATCCCCTCCTACACATAGAAAACACCAGGCAGAGTGAACATGACAAAACGAAAAAGCAAAATGCAGTCTCAGACATATAGTTCACCAGAAGCAAGTATAGGAGACACTGAAATAGAGGACCTCAAAAGTAACACACCAGGAATCTCTGGAAAGATAGCGAGTGAAATAAAAAAACAACCGCATCAGGCTATAGAGGAAATCAAATTAGAAGTACTCTCCCATGTAAAGATAGAAATAACAACTTTAGTAAAGGAGTTGTTGAATGCAGCTAAAGAAGAACTAAAGAAAAAAGTACATGAGCATGGGAAACTGATTGAAACTTTGAATGAACAATATAGAAAACAAGCAGAATTCATGAAACAAACTCAAAGAGACATCCAAGAAACAAAAAATTCTATTGAAAGCCTGCAAAACTGCCTAAAGGAAGCTGAGGATAGGATTTCGGACCTTGAGGACAGGATCACAGTTAGTGATCAGGAAAGGACAGAACTTTTAAAAATAAAATAAAATAATGTAATTCAATTATATACAGTGAAATACTACTCTGTCATAATGAAGGACAAACTTGAAACATTTTTAGGTAAATGAATGCACCTCATCCACAATCGTAAATTAAATAAATCAACTACACATGGTTAAATATCACATTGCCTTTTGTAAGAAACTCAAAGTATTAATCATGAGCAAAACAGAGGATAGATATTAAGAAGTAGGAACAACTTGATTAAAAGTGAAAGGGAAACAATAGCTGTGGGAAGGGAAGGAAAAGGAAAGGGATTTAAAGGAAAAAATAATTGAAGAAAAAATACAAATAGCTTTCTTAAATAGGAAAAGTGGGAAGGATTGTAGGATGGGAGGGGAAAGGAATAAAAAAAGAATTCTAATGTGTTCTGTACATGTATAAGTCTCCTATGATGCATCTGTTTCTTGTGCACTGGAAACATATACTAATAAAAATAGAATGATCCAAAACTTATGAGCTAAGAGGTGAGGCTTTTGAAACATGCTTTAGTTAATTTTCTCATTGCTGAGACAAAATATCTGACATCCAATATTAAAGAAGGGAAGGTTTATTTCAGTTCGCAGTTTGTAGAGGTTTGCCCATCTATAGTTTTCTGGCTCCAAGACAGAGGGGCATCACTGAGGAAAAACAATTCATGGCATGGGAAGAAGAAGGAAGCAAGCAGCTCACAGCAGCAGCACCAGCAAGGCTGCCTTATTGCTGTTGCTTTGCATTCCATCCAGGCCAGAAGCCTATTGACTGGTGCCACCAATACCGGGGAGGGGGGAGTTCATTATCCATACTCTCAATCCCAGCATCATACCCTTAATCCACATTCACACACCCTAATCCAGCCACCTTCAAAACTCTCCATCTATGACTGCATGAGACTTTAGGGGTACGTCTAGATACAAGCCTTAAACAGAAGGTGACTAACTTACGGTGGTGATTTAGTAGAATGTGCTGTTAGAAGGTGTGACCTGGTTGGTCAGAAGGTGTGAGTCACCAGGGAGATGGCCTGGAAGGGATGCCTCTCTCCCCAACTCTTCCCTTCTCTCTCTGCTTCCTGGCAGCTACTATGTGAGCAGTTTTCCTCTACCAGACTCTTTCATCATGTCATTTTTCTCTTGGAAATTTCTAACCATGGACTGTGACCATGAGCCAAATAAACTTCTTTAAATAGTTGGTGTTGAGTATTACGTCTCAGTGATAAGAAAAGTAAGACAGCAAAACTTTACAGAAATGTGTCCTCTAGGCTGCCATGGATGACTCCCTATAGGAAATATTGCTCCAAGGACAATTGTTACAAAATGACCAGGAAAGCAGCAAGTAATGTTCACTGCTATATACTTCAGGAGCCAGAACTGCAGAAGCCTGCAGAGTAAACACACACTGGAACTAAGACGCATGAAAAAACCTTTCATCCCTCAGTTGTCTTCTATTTACAAGGCCTCAATGTGTAGTGGTAGTGGGAAAATGTTTAAAAGACTCAAATAACATAAAAGATTGAAATTGGAGGTAAAAACATTAAATCCATAATCATTAAACTGATATCAACCTCATAAGTCTGTCTTGATTTTTCAAGCTTCCTCTAAGTGTGACTTGGATGAACTGGGTTTTTGCTTTGTGGTTTTTCTATCTTCTACAAGCAATGTTCATTGTCATAGCACTTGGCCATGACACTGGTCAAAGGAGAAAGAAAATCAGAATTGCATAAGAAAGCTTTTCATTGACACAATCAAGAGGTGGCTCATATCACTTTTGATTATGCTCCATGAGCAAGAACTCAGTAATGTGGTCACATCTAACTGCAAGACAGGCTAAGAAATGTGGTCTGGTGCCAAAGAAGAAGAAGGAGGAGAAGGAGAAAGAGAAGGAGGAGGAGGAAGAAGAGGGGAGGAGGAGGAGAAGGAAGAAGAAGAGGAAGAAGAAGAAGAAGAGGAGGAGGAGGAGGAAGAGGAAGAGGAGGAAAAACAAGAAAATGCTTTGATGACTGCTAGCTAACCTGGTTCATTTAAATTGTTTTTCTCCTAACTTAAAAGTTTTTGCATCTTACCTCTGGCCACCAAGATGATGGTAATGTGTGTGTAATATCCCCAGATGTCAGCTGATAATGGTTGATGCACATGGATATACATCCTTATGTCTTGTAAGTTCCATCTGGTCATTGAGTTCCTGATAAAATTGGCTTTAAATCTCAATTTCTTAGGGGCTTGGGATTTAACTCAATGGCATAATTGCATGCTTGGCAAGCATAAGGTCATGAGTTTGATTCCCAGTACCAAAAATACAAACAAACAAAACAACAAAACAACAACAAAAATAAATCTCATTTCTTACCTATGAATTTTCAGGATCCTTATATTTCTGTAGTTTTCTCCATAAGCAACTCCTACTTTTAAGTACACTATTGCGGGTGCTCACTGCTTTGATCATCTCTGAAACACTATATTTGAATAGATGATTTTCCTGAAGTTTTGAGAATGACAGAGAAGGGTTGAATTACAGCAACAAGAGCAAATTTACAGTACATATTAGGCAACCTCTTTCAGTTCATACACCTGGGAAATATTAAAACCCTTCACTACAAGGGAAATAAAGCACTCAAAAGGACAGAACTTCTAGGATAGGGGACACAAAAAAAGGAAGAAAGGAAAAGATTATATGTATGTTGGTAAACATACAAATTATATATATATATATATATATATATATATATATATATATATGCCAGATAGATAATTATACTACTAACCTCTCTTAGTTCATCAAAAAGAACAGCTTGTGTTGTTATTGTTTGATCACTTTTGTGTCTAGATTTTGTAACCTGAATGACTAGTTTTGAGATAACAATGTGCAATATATTAACTAGTGTTAATTCCCTCCTTTTTTGAAATTCTGTGTCATTTCTCTTTTATTTCTGTTTTGCTTTTTAAAATAAAAAAATTTTTAAAGCCATAAACTGGATCTCTTATTTTAAAAAACCCTTCACTTCCTCTGATTTACCTCTTTCCATCATCTCACGGCTCTTTCTACCCAAACTCTCACTACCTCTCAAGCCGTGAAAGAGGTTGGCCTCATTTTGTTATGCAGAACAGTTTCACCATTTTCATGTAGTTGTTCCTTACTTTCCGGTTCACATCACTGTTTAAGGTCTTACTCCCATCCCCAAGGAGTTTATACCTACTTTGAGAAAAATCCACAGACTGGATATTAAAATAAAATTTCCACATTATGTCATACAAAGTCAAAAAGATTTAAATACTGAATAAAGGGTACATTAAACTCCACCAGGTTAACAGTCCCAAGTGTGCCCTGCAGTGCACCACTTCCATGAAAAATTTTTAGAGAAATGGGATCCATGACCAAGTAATTTTGAAAATCCCCACATGCTATTTTTCTTGTATTGGAAATTCATGATGCACATTAAGGATATTGAAAGCTATTATAAATCCTATACATTATAAATCCTATATAAATTATAAATTATTAGCACTTATAGCAAATTTACTTAGTGACATATCCTCCTTTTCTCACAAAATGTCTTCTAACATACAGAAAACAGTTGGAAAACTGGGCTAACCGTCCCTCAAGAACCTTCTAGCCATGTTAAGCACCTGTGTGATGAAAGAGGCAGCAACTGTGAGACCACAGCAGGACCACAACAGGGCTCTTCATGCCAAAGAGCCCCCTCCGATAACCACTGCCTCATCCATAGCTTAAAGCAATCTGGTTTTTCTCAGAGGGTAAGACAGCCCTTCAGAGACTGCACAGCAGTGAACAGGAAAAAACAAAAGCATGTATCCCAATTGGTACTGAAAGCACTTTATATCTCATGTTCCATCTTCATCAAGGTTCCTGAGGCAGACTTTGCTGTCTGCCTCACAAACATCCTCTCCTTCTTTCCTGTTTGCATTCATTCAATCTGGGATTTCTGTGTTCTCCTGAGAGAAGCTGCTTCCATTTCTCCCACCCTTTCCTGAGCCCCTGCAATAATCAACCTTACACTAGTTTCTTTTCTTGACTCTTGATATTTTTGATTAAAGGTATAATTGGTTATCAACAGACTTTACAGAAAGCCAGAAGTCTAGACAGTCGGCAGTTATTATCACCCTGTAATCTTTACACTACGTAATAGTTCGACTTTTGCTCTAGTAGAATATATTGATTAATGAATTTAAGAAGAAATACTTTAAATGATTTCAAATAAGATTTTGAATGTCAAATGCTATTAAGTGCCACAATATGTTTCTGACTATCAATATCAAAGTATGGGCCCATGTTTTACCTGTTTGAAAGTATTTTAAAAAACATAAAACATGACATAAATACAGTAAATCATCAGTACATCCCATCATTCCCTGAATGACCATCCAGCTTTATTTGAGTATTTTGGGTATTGAAAAACATATTTTGCCAGAGATTTAGCTCAGTGGCATAAGCACCTGCCTGGCAAGCTCAAGGTCATAAGTTTGATCCCTGGTATCAAAAAAAAAGAAAAACATGTATTTTGAAATCTCAGACAAATTAATTTTGATTAATAAAATTTTCTTCAGAAAATACAAGCATCAGTTTTTTGCATTCCAATGTATCTTAATGGAGGCATTCTAGAAAATGAGTCTGTCTTTCTAAAGAGATACATGGAAATCTTAAAAATGAAACATACTCCACACAGAGAAAACACTTGTGAGTGTAAAATTTGGCACTATATAGAAGAAATGATAGAAGATAAAAAGTCTATATAAAAGTGTACTCACTAGCACATTAATTGAGATTTAATTTGGCTGTGGAAATTAAAAAAAAAATAGACCAGGCAGTTGAATTTTGTTCTTACAGAGGTAGGCATTAAAAACAGGTGACACTTGTTTGCCAGCACAAGACCATCTGTGGTCTTTACCTTTTTTCCACTTAACCATCTTTAGCAAGCAAGATGCTCCACTTCTAACAATGAGTCTATATTCCAGACAGAAAGAGAGGAAAGACAAGGATACAAAGCTTTTAACATTTGAACAAACTCTTTTTATAGGGCTTTCTCAAACACCTCATTCAGTCACTTTTGCCTAGGGTCTTGGCAGAATGTGTCAGATGGGTACTCTTAGCTGAAACAGAAGACAAAAATGTGGATTATTTTTAGTTTGCACTTCACTTATCTCAAACAAAATCCAACAGTTTCTGCCACAAGCCCAATTACAAATTATGAAATTCTGTTAGTGACATTCCAAGTTAAGAATCATTGATATAACGACATGCCTTAGGTAGGGAAACATGACTTCTAATTTATTAAAATTGCTGGTAACTTATAGACTGAAAGTTAATATTTAATATCCAAGATACTAAGATTATTGCTGTGTTTAGTAGCCTAGGTTAGTGCTTGTTGAGGTACAGACCCCAGTATCCTTATAGACATCATCTGTGACATTGCCTCAGAAATATACAGACAATTTGGCTCATGGAATCAGTTTCTTGGGATGATAATCATAGGTTTCATATACTCTGGCGGATTTTACAAAAACTAAAGTTAGAAAGCTATCAACCTAAACTCAAATGCCCATGGAAGCCAGGAAGAAACACAGACTGGTAACAAAATGCAACAGAAAGTGAGGAAACCATGAAACACAAGACCCAGTGAGACAAGGCCAGCACTACTGGTATTGGCTCACTTTCACAACAGGGCAATATTGACCCTGCATTTTGGATTCTTTTAATTTTTTTCCAAGGAAAGATGAACAACCAAGTTTTTGTATGAAATCATCAGATTTTTTTTATTTTACAGAGAATAAAACAAAAGAGGACAGAATAAAGCAGATCAGAACAGAACAATGCAAGCAACATAGCACTTCACAACAAGACAATTGGATATCAACAGTAGCTTCTATAATGTTGCTTTCTTTGAAATAGTTGAGCATAGCTTCACAAACAATAATATCAAACATAACAAAATAGAATAAAACCATTCAAGAGAATGAAAGTATTACAAGGCATTCTGAACCAAATAACAGAAAATGAACAATGGCTACTATAATATCTCATTTTCCATAAAAAAATTCTTTATATTATTATACCTATTAAAATCCAATAAGACACAACATGATAGAACCAATGGTAATAGAAGAACAAAAGCATGTTAAGACTTTAAAGTAAAATGATATTAAATCAGCAATGGCTACCATAATGTCTTGTTTTCTTCAAAGTAGCTGTTCATACCATCACACATAATAAGGTCAAACAAAACAGAATAAAACCATTCCAACCAATGAATGAAAACATTATAAGACTTCAAAGTAATATAATGGGGAACCATGATTACCATAATATCTTATATACTCTTACCATTTCTTACACTAGGGAGACTATACGGTATTTATACATGTGAGTTTGATTTATTTTGCTTATGAGTATGGTCTCAAGTTGCATCCATTTATTTATAAATATTTCAATGTGATCATTGTTTATAGCTGAGTAGTATTCCATTGTATAAAAGTACCACAATTTTTTTTATCCATTCCTCAGTTGATGGCACTTAGTTTGTTTCCAAGATCTGGCTATTACAAATTGTGCTGCTATAAACATGGTGCACATATATCACTGTGGTAAGATGTTTTCAGTTCTTCTGGGAATATGCCTAGGAGTGGAATAGCTGAGTCAAATGGGACTTCCAATCCCAGCTTTTTGAGGAATTTCCAGTCTGACCTCCACAGTGGTCGTACCGGTCTATACATTCACCAACAGTGCAGAAGAGTTCCTTTTTCCCCAAAGCCTCTCCAGCATTTGTTGTTGGTAGTTTTGTTAATCCTGGTCATTCATTCTGGAGTAAGATGGGCTCTCAGTGTGGTTTTAATTTGCATTTCTCTAATGACCAATGATGTTGAACATTTTTTCATGTATTTATTTGCCATACATATTTCTTCATCTGAGAACTGTGTGTTCATCTCAGATGCCCTTTTTTGGATTGGGTCTTTGCATTTCGGGGGTCTGATTTTTTAAAATTCTTTATAAGTTCTAGACAGAAGTCCTTTCTTTGAAGGACTGTTCATTAAGATTTTTTCCCAGTTTGTGGGTTTTCTTTTCACTCTGCTGGAGATTTCTTTGGACATGCAGAAACTCTTTAATAAGACGTGATCCCAGTTATTGATTCTGCGAAGTATTTCCCGTGCAGTTTGGTTCTTGTTTATGAATTGTTTACCTACCCCTATGTCTTCAAGATTTTTACCTACTTTGTCTTGCAACAGATTTAGTGTTTCTGGTTTAATATTTAGATCTTTGATCCATTAAGATTTTAGTTTAGTACATGGTGAGAGGCATGAGTCTAGTTTTAGTTTTCAGCATATGGATAGCCAGTTTTTCCAGCACCATTTATTAAAGAGACTATTGTGCTTCCAGTGAACATGTTTGGCCCCTTTATCAAAGATAAGGGGGTTGAGTGTGTTCGTAGTTGTGGTTGTATCTTCTAGTCTATTCCATTGATCTTAAGATCTGTTTTTATTCCAGTACCATGTTGATTTTATTATAGTAGCTTTATAGTATAACTTCAAGTCAGGGAATGTGATGCTTCCTGCCTTGCCTTTGTTGCTTAGAATTGCCTTTGCTATTGTAGGTCTCTTCTGGTTCCAGATGAATTTTAGAAGTGATTTCTCTTGATCTATGAGGCATGCTAGTGGTATTTTCATTGGGATTGCATTGAATCTATATAACAATTTTGGGAGAATGGCCATTTTCACAATATTTATTTTTCCTACCCATGTACAAGGGATGTGTTTCCATTTTCTGAAGTCCTCTTCAATTTTTTTCCAGGGTATTATAATTTTCCCTGTATAGCTCTTTTACTTCTTTCATTAGATTAATTCCTAAGTGTTTCATTTTTTTAGATGCTACTGTGAAGGGTATGGCTTCTCTTATTTCTCTCTTGGTGATTTTGTTGTTAGTGTATAGGAATGGTATTGATTTTTGAGTACTGAATTTGTATCCAGCTACGTTGTTGAATTTATTTATTATACTAGGAGTCTTTCAATGGAGTTTTGGGGTCTTCTATGTAGAGTATCATGTCATCTTCAAATAATGATAGTTTAACTTCCTCTTTTCCTACCTTTACTCCTTTCATTTATCTCTCCTGTCTAATTACTCTGGTTAGTATTTACAGTACTATTTGAATAGGAGCAGTAATAAGGGAGATCCTTGTCTTATACCTGATTTTAAGGTAAAAGCTTTCAGTTTTTGGCCATTTAATATGATGCTGACTGTTGGTTTGTCATAAATGGCCTTTATCATATTGAGGTAAAGTCCATCTATTCCAATTCTCTATAAGGTTTTGTCATGAATGGGTGTTGGATCTTATCAAAAGCTTTTTCTGCATCTATAGAAATGATCATGTGATTCTTACTTTTGGCTCTATTTATATGGTTGTTTAAATTTATTGATTTACATATGTTGAACCATCCCTCCATGCCTGGGATGAATCCACTTGGTCATGTTGTATAATCTTCCTGATGATTTGCTTCATCCTGTTTGCCAATATTTTATTGAGAATTTTTGCATGTATGTTCATTAGGGAGTTTGGCCTGTAGTTCTCTTTTTTAGTTGGGTCTTTCTCAGGTTTTGGTAATATTTGCTTCCAGGAATGACTTAGGGAGAATTACTTCCCTTTCAATTTCACTGAACAGTTTGAAGAGTGTCAGCATTAAAGTGTTCTTTGTATTTCTGGTAGAATTCTACAGTGAATCCATCTGGGCCTGGGCTCTTCTTTGTTGGTAAGGACTTAATTACATTTCCAATTTCATTGATAGAAATTGGGTTATTCAGCAGTTTTACATCTTCTTGATCCAGCTTTGGTGGTTCATATGTTTCTAGGAATCTGTCCATTTCTTCTGTGTTATCCAACCTATGAGAGCAGAGGTTTTCAAAATAGTTGCTGATGATCTTCTGTATTTCCACAGAGTTGGTAGTGATTTCACCTTTTTCATTCCATATTGCATGAATTTGAGTCTTTTCTTTCCTTTTTTTAGTTAGGTTGGGTAGGGGCTTATCAATTTCATTTATTCTTTCAAAGAACCAACTCTTTGATTCATTGATTCTTTGTATTGTTTTCTTAGTCTCTATTGCATTAATTTCTGCTTTGATCCTTATAATTTCCTCCCTTCTTTTGGCTTTGGGCTTGGCTTGCTCTTCTTTTTCTAGATGTTTGAGGTGTAGTATCAGGTTGTTTATTTGTGTTCATTCTGTTTTCCTAATATGGGAACTCAGTGCAATAAATTTTCCTCTGAGGACCACTTTCATTGCATCCCACTGACTCTGGTAAGTTGTATTTGTATTTTCATTTGCTTGTAGATATTGTTTAATTTCTTCTTTAATTTCCTCTGTGATCCATTGATTGCTCAAAAGTGCATAATACAGTTTCCATGTGTTTGTGGGGTTTTTGCAGTTTCTTTTATCATTAATTTCTAGTTTCTTGGTGCTATTATCTGATAACATGCATGGAATAATTTCATTTACTTAATTGCATTTACTTAAATATGTTCTGTAGGTTAGTATATGGTCTATTTTAGAGAATGTCCCATGTACTGCTGAGAAGAATGTATATCCTGATGTTGTTGGATGGAACACTCTGTATACGTCTATCAAGTCCATTTGTTCACAGGTGTGATTTAGTTCTGTTATTTGTTTGCTGATTTTCTGTCTAGATGATCTGTCCCTTTGTGTCAATGGCATGTTAAGGTCCCCTGTTATAAATGTGTTATTGTTTATTTGATTTTTCATTTCTGTTAATACTTGCTTTGTATAGCTGGGTGCTCTGAAATTTGGTGCATATATATTTAAGATTGTTATCTCTTCCTCTTGAAGTTTTCCCCTAACTAGTATTTAGTAACTTTATCTCTTAAGACCATTCTTGGTTTGAAGTTCACATTGTCTGCAAACAGAATAGCTACACCCACTTTTTTTTTTAGTTCCTGTTGCATGAAGTATTGTTTTCAATCCTTGGACTTTCAGTCTATGAATTTCCTTTTAGGTTAGATGGGTTTCTTGCAGACAGCATATGGTTGGACATTGTTTCTTGATCATTCTGCCAGTCTGTTTCTTTATCTGGTGAATTGAGGCCATTTACATTAATGCTTATAACTGTTATATATCTTTTTATTGTTGACATGTTATCTTTCTGATGTTGTATCTTTACCTTTCCATTCTGTTTAATTGTATGTCTTGCCTAGTGGTTTTTTTCTCATGTGTATATAGAATGACTTTCAGTGTTCTTTGAAGGGTTGGTTTAGTGATCATGAAATTCTTCAGCTGTTTTTTTTCATGGAAGTATCTTATTTCTCCATCCATTTTGAAGGACAGTTTTGCAGGGTACATCAGTCTGGGTTGGAAATTGTTTTCCTTTAGGATCTGAAATACTTCACTCCATACTCTTCTTGACTTCATTGTTTGTGTTGAGAAGGCTTCTGTGATTCTGACAGGCTTTCCTTTATAAGTGATCTCTCTTTTCTTTCTAACAGCTTTTAATATTCTCTTCCTATGTTGGTTTTCTGGGATGGTGATTATTATATGTCTGGGTGTAGTTTTATTTTGGTTATGGCTGTTTGGAGTTCTATATGCTTCACTAATCTGTATGTCAGTTTCCATTCTCATGTTTGGGAAGTTTTCAGCTATTACTTCTGTAAATAGCCTCTTGAAATCATTTTGTTGTCCCCTTCTTTTTCATTTATCCCTATTAATCTTATATTGTTTTTCTTTGCATCATCTTGCAACTATTGAATTATTTCCTGATTCCTTGTTATTTTTAAAAGCTCTTTCCTTTCCTGTTCACTATCTGCAATATTATGAGGGCTGAAATTCTATCTTCACTTTTGTTGAGGTGGTTTTGGCAACTTTCAATAGAATTTTTTTATTTCCTGCATATCTCTTTGAATCTGCTTCATGTATTCTGTTTGTTTTTTATACTATTCATTCAGGGATTCTGTTTGCTTTGTTCCTCTAATTTTTTAGCTGTGTCTTCTTTAGATGTGTTCACTATTTCTTTCACAACTTTTATCATTTCTTCTTTTACCTGGGAGATTATTTCTGATTTGAGTTCCTTCATAGCTTCCCGTACTTGCTTCTTTATTACAGTTGATATCATTTCAAGTATTTCAGGTGTATGACTAGTATTTTCTTCTATGTACATGGCTCCCAGGCTTTCTTGGGATAGAGGTTTAAGATTCCATTTTGGTCTTTCATTTTTGTCATTCTCCTATATTTCCATATTTCGAGTGATGTTTCAAAACTTTCCCTGGGCATTTTGTAAATCACCTCCTGTGCCCTTGGCTCCCAGGACTCATGGGCATTGGCTCTCTTGTGGCCCAGGCCTGGCTCCACTTGCGGTGCAGGCCTGGCTCCCCTGGTTGAATGAAGGTAGCTGGGCATGCTCCCTTCAAGCCCGTGAAACCTCTCCAGGTTAGTTCAGTGTCCTAGTGGGCTGGGCAGGCACCCAAGCATCAGGAGTGATGTCCCAAACTCTCCCCGGGCCAGTGCTGGGAAGTTGGAACTCACCTTGCAGTGCAAGGCCTGGCTCCTCTCTCAGTGGCATGGGCCTAAGTCCCCTCTTGGCTAGGGTCTGTTCCCCTGGTTGAATAAAGGTCACTGGGCATGGTCCACTAAAGCCCGTGAAAACTTTCCAGGTTAGTCCAGTGTCCTAGGGGGCTGGGCGGGCACCCAATCACTGTGAATGATGGTCTCAAACTCTCCCAGGGCCAGCACCAGTGAGCTGGAACTCCCCCAAAATCATCAGATTTTTTAATGATGGTAACCAACTTTTAAAATATTTTAAGGACTTTCCAACAAATGGTGCCAGGAAATGTGGACATCCATCTAGATCTGTTTCTGAACTTTAGTTTGTTTTATTGATCTGTTTTTTTTTCTCCTCTTATACTAAAATCATCTTAGTTACTATTGTCCTACAGTCTTGAAATGAACTATGCAAATGTTTTGATCCTATTATTTTTCAAGATTTTCTTATTTTAGCTTCTCTTACTTCAAAACAAATTTTAGAATTATCTTTCCCACCTGATTCCCCCACCAAAAAACTTGTTGCTAGGCTGGGGATTTAGCTCAGTGGTATAAGCATCTGCCTAGCAAGTGTAAGGCTATGAGTTTGATCCCCAGTACCACAAAATATATATATATATATATATATATATATATATATATATATATATATATATTGTTGCTATTTTAAATAGTATTGGATTGAATATATATATTAATTTTGGAGAATTTGAATCTTAAAAGTATTGAGTGGTCTTGCCTATGTAAATGGCATTGGCCTTCACTTATGTAAATTAGCTGAAATTTCTCTGAGAAATAGCTTTTAGTTTGTTGTGTAACACTGTGCATACCTTTATTAAATTATTCATAAATATGTATTTTGAGGTTATAATAAAACATGCTATTTTATGTATTATTTCATGTCATGTGAGAATATGTGGAGTCACTAATAACAGTATTAGCTATGTGAATAAAATATTTTTTAGGTTTACTATGTGGATAAAATTTAAATAATAAAAGCAAGTTTGATGCTGCAAAATATAACCATAGTACAGTTTAGCTTATGTATAAAGTTGATTTTTAAGACCTTTTCCCAGTCATGTACCTGTAGATTAACTACTCCTTCATTTATAACAAAGTGATTTAGTGAAATGTAGTGAAATTTAGTGCAATGTAGCAGGTAAACTAATAGATAACAGTTCAAAGGCTTTAACAAAATTCAAATTCTCTGCTTCAGTTTTCTGGCTCTCTGTTCTAGGCATAACATACAAAATTTTAACTTAGTCCTTACTTTAAGTTGTAGTGGAGGTCATGAATTTTTAGTCTGGAAAATAACTTTGTAAAGCTTCTAAACTGATGATTAGATATATTGTCTGTGGTGTAAATTCTTTTTTTAAAAGTTTTTTAAAAAATTTTATTTAAAGAGAAAAAAAACAGAAAAAGGGGTAGCAATAATACAGAATCTCAGAAAAAAAAGCAGTAAGAAATCAATAGTTGATAAATTACATACTGTCTTCTTAGACCTAGCTGTTAAAGTTACAAAATTAAAGCATACAAAGTGTATATTCAAACAGTGAGACTGCAAAGAAGTTCAATGATCCAGTAACAACTTAGCAACATGGTTATCAATCCTACACACTTAAACATACATGCAGCCATATCCTCTAGAGTACTTTCTTTTCTTCTTTTTACTTTTTAAGTCCATTATCTGCTTAGTTGTATCCTGTTTCACGTTGCTCAGTACCTTACTGACTTGTTTTGTTGTTGTTATATACTTTTAATCACCTTATATAATTCTGTTGACTTGTTTTTGAGTTACTCCTCATCCATGATCCATGGATCAGCTTTGGTGGAGTTGGGAGATTTTTAGAGGTATTTTGTTACTTTCTTATCTACTTTTTTTTTTGAAGGTAGCAAAATACAGCAGAACAAGACAGAACAAACCCATGGGACCGCACTGCAATAAAACTACCACAGAACCTCAGAGCAGGTCACCAGGACACAAGCAATGGGCTCAATAGTACAACCCATTTTGTTCACATTAGCTGTTCTTTCAGTCAAATAGAGGAAAATGGAAGGAAATATTGAACTTTTAAAAGCAGAATATTGACCATAAGGCTGCCTGTTCTCCCAGCGCCCAAAGTTCCAACATGATGCCGAGCTTAGGAGTCGCTGCTAGTTCTCGCCCTGGTGTGCCAGTGGTTTGCCAGACCACCAGCTGCTCACCAGGGCGGCGAGTAGGCC